>VZTO01024446.1:53372-103709 GCA_013400615.1 Syrrhaptes paradoxus | reverse complement strand
ATGTGCTACTGTGTTTATTTTTATTTATTTTTACTATATAGTTCAAGCTGAACAAAATCTGTTGCAAATTGAAAACTTCTGTCTGTTTTTTTTAGTTGAAGATGCCTGGAATTTCTTCCTTTTTTCCTTTTTTAATCTGTTTCCAAGTGGGTCACAAGTTATTGTAAATACTTAGAATTTATTGTTGTTTTAGGAAAAGCTATCAAAAAGTACATAGTCTTTAGTCCTTTTGTCTGCCTTTTCTGTTGGAGGGGATCTTAAAATTATAAAATTAAACACGACGCTTTAGTACACAAGAGAACTGAAAGTTGTTGAAAGGATAAAGAACATAACAAATGGAGATTTGGGGAGAAACTGTGTATGCATGCAGCGTCTCTTCCCTGTTTTTGAAATAATAATCTTTGAGTCTTGCTTATGAAGCAGTTAGACAATTCCTGTAGTTAAAATAATCCAAAGGCACTTAGTGTACAAGGCCCTAATTTCTTTATTGCAAGCTGTAGTTTTCAAGAATGCTAAATGCATTGCATGCCATAAGCCTTTCCGATTGCTCATTAGTGAATTGTAATTTCACACTTCATTTAAAATATTCTTAAACATTCTCTCACAGTAAAAGGTTTCACACAGTAATTAAGAGGCCCAGTTAACAAAGTCTGAGAAGTCTGATTCCCTCACGGGGATTGATCTTGCTGAATTGTAGCATTTCAATTAACATGTTGGAGTTTGCCAAATATAAATTCTGTGTCACCATGACCCAAAATATTTTTGCCTGGTGAAATATGTAATAATTTTTCCTCTCCGGAAGGGCTAATAGAGATATCTTTTCTATTTTTGCCTCTCTCCTTGAACAGATTGATGATGAGCTTTTTAATCCAGATTACGTGGAAGTTGATCGAATCTTGGATTTTTCACGTAGCACAGATGATAACGGAGAGGTAAACAAAACTTCTAGTGTATCTGTAGTCTTACAGACATTGTGTTTAGAATTATTGTTTAGAAATGTGAATATTTTAAACACTTCGGAAGCAACCAGGCTGTATGTGTGTAGAAACTAGGAACGTGTTTGAGAAAACATTGGCTAATAGAGCAGTTTCCCTAAAATAAAGGTGCTTAAGTGAGAATTCCAAACTTCTTATGGGTTACCTACATTTTAAAAAATACAGAACAAAAAAACCCACGATGTGTAGTTCTGAGGCAGTACTTCATGCTGGAGAGGTATGACGTCCATGCAGGTAATACAGAGTTTAAATGAAAGTTGCAAGGGTCTCGGCCAAATGTCGTAATAGTTTAGACATTGTTTACACTGTCTGCTGCAGAAGAGGTCCTGAATTCCCTGGTTCTTTTTAACGACTTGTTCTGCAAAATGAGATCATTTTGTCTTCCAGGAGACTCCTCTTTGGTCCTGGGAGAATAGAAAGCTTCGCTGACAGTGTCAGTGTTTCCATATTGCTCCATCAGTGAGTGGTGGTGGTTGAGTTGCCTGCTGGGAAGTTTCTGATTACACTGATAAGAAAAAACAGATGGCTGTTCTGTTTAAATATGTGGTAAAGCACAGAAATTGTAACTGTTGGAAAATGAATAGTGCTTTCCATCTAAATTTTTGGCTAACCGTAGTGATTTCCAGGGTACTGTTGTGCTCGTTTTGGTGGTAAGCCTGTGTTCCCTGCGTTCTAATCTTACTTCGTTAGGTTGTCAAGGTGTCAGGCAACTGTTTGCTTATCCTTTTGGCTGATTCAGACATTCAGGTCTGGTAAAGCTGTGGAATTGTCTCTAGCCTGCAGATCTCATGTAAAAATGGTCACACTTCTTTCTAAATTGTGGTATAATCTTATTTTTGTCTTAAAGCCTGTAACGCATTATCTGGTGAAATGGTGTTCGCTTCCTTATGAAGACAGTACTTGGGAGCTCAAGCAAGACATCGACCAAGCTAAGATTGAAGAATTTGAGAAACTGATGTCTAGGGAGCCAGAAATGGAGCGTGTGGTAAGAATTGGCTCTGGATAGAGGATTTTATTTGAAAATAGTAAAGTAATGTGGTCTTTCAGAAACCACTAATGGGATTTGCTGTATTTGAAACAGGAGCGACCTCCTGCCGATGAGTGGAAGAAATCGGAGAGTTCCAGGGAGTATAAAAACAATAACAAACTCAGGGAATACCAGTTGGAGGGAGTAAACTGGCTTCTTTTCAATTGGTACAACACGTACGTAAATGTTGCTTTCTGATGAATCCTGCTTTGGAAAAGCTTCTATAGCTTTTTTGAAACAATGACCTTTTAAATTAATCTTCTAAAGTGATGTTCTAGAATTATTTTAATGTCTCAATTTTTGCTGCAGGAGTCATATACGAACTAGTTTTGGGTGGATAACATAATGTTACACAAAACTTGAATATTTCAGATAGATTCTTGTGGCAAATGCTTTTGCCTGTATATGTGTTCATACAGACCCCTGCTGCCCCTTCCTTCCCCATGTGAACTTGAGAGGTACATAAAATGGATATATCCATGCTTATTGCATCACAAATCACAACATTTATTTAAAATGCAAAAGGATTATGGTGTCTTTTCAGTGTAAGCTTGGCATTCTAGAAATTTCTGGTTTATTCAGTTTAGCTCCTTACTGATTTTCTATGTTTTAAGTAAGGACTACATCGTTGAGACTGTTTTTATTATTGTTTTCAGACGAAACTGCATTTTAGCAGATGAAATGGGGTTGGGAAAGACTATCCAGTCCATTACGTTTCTCTATGAGATATATTTGAAAGGAATCCATGGTCCTTTCTTGGTTATTGCACCATTGTCCACAATTCCCAACTGGGAAAGGGAGTTTCGCACCTGGACAGAGTTGAATGTGGTTGTGTATCATGGGAGTCAAGCAAGCCGGCGGACCATCCAGTTGTATGAAATGTATTTCAAAGATCCACAGGTAAAAATTATTCATTATTTTAATTTTTCTCTTTTTTTGTATATGCTTTACTGTTGTTGATTAGTCTTAGGATCAGTTGGATTTTTAGTACTGCTATAGTAGGTTTTAGCTAATAGGGAAGGGCATACGTGTTAATAAAGAGAGTGCTTTTTAACAGCAGCCAAGAGATCATCTGGAGATAGAGGGGGGACCAGGAGTTACTGAGATGGTGCAACTCTTGTTTAGGGTTTCATTGTTTCATGTAAGTTTTTCATTATTTTCCATTCCTGGTGAGAGCTGGCAGAAAAGACTCTTAATGGAGGAATTACTGTAGTTGGAACTAAGCTTAAAAATCAATCTTTGCCTACCATTCCAGGAAGAGACCAGCTTTCAGAAATTAAACGTGTCAATACTTCTTTATCAAATTTTGTAAGTCAGATGTGTTTTGAATCTGTGTTAGTGTGCTCAGGTTAAGTAGCTCTTATGAGAGAAGGAAAGCGTGTACAGAAAAGACTGGGTATAGAAACAGAAAATTATTTGAAAAGCTGAAGCTATAAAGAGCAACGTATCTCTACACTTAAATTCATGGCTTTGCCCAGAGTAAGTAAACAGGATTGGGGGAAGATAATGCGCGTACACTGAATGTTGTTGCAAATCAACATAATTCTCCTCACTTAAGAGAAAAGAAAGAGTGGAACTTGAGGATGATTTGATATATTGTGGAGTGTTATTTCTACTGAGCTTAAAGAAGTGGTAGAGGTGAACTAATATATTTAGATTTTCTGTAAAGCATTTGATTTTATGCCACTGAATATTTTGATTAATAAACTAGAATGATATAAAATCAATGTGGCACACATTAAGTGGATTTAAAACTGGCTAACTGGTATTTTTTGATGTAATTGTAAATGAGAAATGATTTGCATTTCCAGCATAGTTCTTCAGGGATTGGTTCGTGTCCATGAGCTATATAACACCTTTATCAATGACCTGAGAGAAAACATAAAATCATTACTGAGGAAGTTTTCGAATGACACAAAGATGAGGAGANTGTTTTGAATCTGTGTTAGTGTGCTCAGGTTAAGTAGCTCTTATGAGAGAAGGAAAGCGTGTACAGAAAAGACTGGGTATAGAAACAGAAAATTATTTGAAAAGCTGAAGCTATAAAGAGCAACGTATCTCTACACTTAAATTCATGGCTTTGCCCAGAGTAAGTAAACAGGATTGGGGGAAGATAATGCGCGTACACTGAATGTTGTTGCAAATCAACATAATTCTCCTCACTTAAGAGAAAAGAAAGAGTGGAACTTGAGGATGATTTGATATATTGTGGAGTGTTATTTCTACTGAGCTTAAAGAAGTGGTAGAGGTGAACTAATATATTTAGATTTTCTGTAAAGCATTTGATTTTATGCCACTGAATATTTTGATTAATAAACTAGAATGATATAAAATCAATGTGGCACACATTAAGTGGATTTAAAACTGGCTAACTGGTATTTTTTGATGTAATTGTAAATGAGAAATGATTTGCATTTCCAGCATAGTTCTTCAGGGATTGGTTCGTGTCCATGAGCTATATAACACCTTTATCAATGACCTGAGAGAAAACATAAAATCATTACTGAGGAAGTTTTCGAATGACACAAAGATGAGGAGAGTGGTAAATAATTAAGACAGTTCATGGATACAGTAGCTCACAGATTTGCTTCTTTTTAAAGCTGTTTACTAGAGTTGTGGGTATCTTGGGTACTCAGTGTCCACCAGCTGTTTATTGAGAGCAAAATGTTCTAATAGTTGTTAAGAATGAAGCTTTAATGTCCTTCTGGCCTGTTTGGATTGTTGGGGAGGACCATCACCTACCTTTGATTTAAAAGGAAAAAGAAAATTCTTGACGAAGTCTGAAAACCTTATTTGAGTATTGCAGCAATACATTAACACATCAGGGCGTTGGTATAAAACATGTTGCATAACATCTGTGTAACGAACGTGTAGTGATTCTGCGGGCCTTTCTGCAGGATTAGAAGCATAGCTAGCGTGAAGCCAGTAGTAAACTTACACGTTTGTGTTCCCTCATTGAGTAAGCAATAACTTAATTTACTTAAGGTATCTTACCCTTTGTACTGTTCTGTGCTTTTAAAGAATGAATTTTGAAGATGAAACCAATGTACTTCCTTCCTTTGCCATGAAGTTTAATGTTTGCTGTTCTTTTTAGGGTCGTGTGATAAAGGGGTCCTACAAGTTTCATGCCATTATCACAACGTTTGAAATGATCTTGACTGACTGCCCGGAGCTACGTAACATTCCGTGGCGTTGCGTGGTCATCGACGAGGCCCACAGGCTGAAAAACAGGAACTGCAAGCTTTTGGAGGGACTCAAGATGATGGATCTGGTCAGTGTGTACATCTCTTATATCTGCATCTTCCGTATTTATATTACTCCTGGTTTATGGTTTAATAAGTGCTAAGAAGAATGAGGGAATGCAGCTGAGAAAGTCTCTAAAATACCTGGAAGCGTATACATACCTTCAGTTTTGGAGCACCGGTGTTTCATAAGTCTCTTCATTGGTTTAGACCTAGAACTATGTGGATTCTGTTAGGAGAATCAAGATAAAGATGATATTTCCTTTCTCTCTTTTCATGTGACTTTCTTCATAGTGAGTTCTTCACACACACATTTATTTAAAGGTACAGTGTGGTCAGGTGGCCAGATGCGGGTGTGGGACTTAAACTGCTCTGCCTTTATGTCCGCTCGAAGGGTAATTTTTTTGTGTGACCATAAGGATGTTCTTTCAGACTGACTAAGCAAAGGAAAAGTGAGTTGGTTTCTGATCCTCACATAAATATGTATTATGTTACATGCATGAAGTGTGTGTATTAAGTGCACAGAGAAAAATAATGTTTTTTAAAGGTGTTTGCCATTTAAATGGCAATATTTAAAATTTTTTTTTTGGTCAGAAGATTCTTTGAAAGTGGGAGAGGAATGCAGTTATGCGAAGTTAACACCTGGAACTCAAAAACTCTGATTTCTGATAAGAATAAAGAGGCATAAACATTAGCTTATGCAGGCACTGGTGACCCATAGGTCACTTTTATGTTCTTTTCCCTGTTCCTTAAACAGTACTTTCATGAGGGAGTGTTAAGGCTTAATGAATGAAAGTTTGTGAAAATGCTGTGTGCGATTTGTTTTCCTTACTATGGTCGCACTAGAGGAAAGCTGAGCTTATAGATGGAGATCAGGGACTCCCCACTCCAGTTCTTGTTCTGCTGCTAAATTCATGTTTGACCTCAGGCTGGTTGCTTAACCTCTTGGGCTCCTCCTCTAAAGCAATGTGCAACCTTTGCTCTTGTCTCTGCCGGTCTCATGCTCTGCTGTGTGGGGAAGCAGGACTCTGCTTCAGGTTTCCCGTGTTAGAAACTTCCCCTGTCCTGAAGAGATCTGTTGGAGGTGTGGTAAATCAGTGGAGTTATCCTGGAGGTGATGGGATACGTTCAGCTGTTATTTTCCTGTTTAAAATGTGTTGTATTTGTGGAAGGGCTGGGACACTGTGGATCAGTAATATCTCTTCTTTATCCGGAGGACTCTTGCAGGTGCTTAAGCAGTGACGTATTTTTCTGGGCTATGGCTGAAGGAAGGCCGGAATGCTAGGTGGAAATGTCTTGGAAAGAGCTCTATGGGAATAGTTGAGGGAGGAGAGAGGAAGCAAAGATGAGAGATGCTTATAGGAAAAAAGAGAGAATTTGTGTATTTCTGCATTGAAAATGAAATTTAGATGGATTCCTAGGCAACTGTTTCCTAACCTTTCAGGAACATAAAGTGCTGCTTACCGGAACCCCTTTGCAAAACACAGTAGAAGAGCTATTTAGCTTGCTTCACTTCTTGGAACCGGGTCGCTTCCCATCAGAAACTACATTCATGCAAGAATTTGGGGATCTGAAAACTGAAGAACAGGTAAACTTCTCATGCACGCTTACTTGCTTGTTTAGATATTGTGAATTTATCCATTTTATTGTATCTGAACTTCATGACTCATTTTTACAAATAATACCTATTTACTTTTTGAAAGACCGCGGTAGTTTTATCCCTGGGGTTTTGTTTTGTTTTCATTTTGTCAAATTTTTTGCTTTTGATCAAAAGCCTTTTGCCGTATCCGTGTTTTTATATTCTTTGTCCATTGGTCATGGAGAAACAGGGAAAGCTTCCCGTCATCAAAGTGTGGTGTTTAAAAATGGGGATGGTGTGTCTTGTAACAGTTGCTGGATGAAAATATTTCACTCTGAGAGAATTGTCAGTTGATGTTCTTCCTTAAGCATCAGTATCAGAGTGGGGGACTGTCCTCTGTAACTTCCATGGAGTTAACATCAGAGTGTTTTAGCAATGCCTTCTGTGCAAACAGGAACATATTTGAAACTGGTTTAGCAAGAGGCAACCAAACGGAGGGAGATTCTTTTTACTGTCTCAGAAGCAGCTTTCTCAAGCTATCCAGTAAAAGAAATGCATAAATCAATGCAAAATTAAAGACTCAATGCAGCATGTTTTAGATCTAAAATGTAAAGGCTTCTGATGATCCTATTTAAAACTGAAATTTCTTCTTGTATATATGAAACAGTTTTAAAAAGTCAATAGGTAACAGTCAAATCACCTTAACATAGGAGTTAAATGAAGCGTGGCACCTTCATTTGGCCCTTTGCACCCTGTGATAATCAAACCGCACGATTGGATGGATTTTTTATGCAACTGTGTTGCTTTTGTCTGAAAATCCAGTTTCTGGTGTTTCTAACTTTTGAGTGCTTGAATTCGTTGACTGTCTTTGAGAGCAATTCTTCCATAGGTAATAGTCTAAATTATAAAACAGCTCTACCCCCAGCCCGTTACCTCCTGGAAAAATCGTAGCATGTCCTGGGGGAATAATAGGATGTATTTCCACAGATTGTGCAGGCAGTTGCGTGCCAATCAGAATGGACTCTGACCTGATTGGAAGTGAGCCAGCTCTGATCCAGAAGCCATGTCGTCCTGTTAATATCGTGTTTGAGCTGGAGTTAATATATCCAAACCCTCAACATAGCTTTTGTCTGGCCAGCTCAAAATGTCAGAGCTGGACTGGAAAATTTTGAAGCCATACATGTGAATGTTACTAAAATAATGCCATCGGCCACGAGCAGAATTGGAGCCTGGATTGCTTGGGCCAACAAGTTTTGGAAGGAGTGCCTTCTCTGCTGACACATCATTAGATGTTTTGGAATTTGATTTATCTTTCAAGTGATGGGAGATGTGTTAATGACTTTGGTTTTCTCAATTCCTTGAAATCCTATTCCGTGTGGGTTTTATTTTTTTAATTGTTCATCCCTCTATACTAATTTATCTTTTTTTCTTCTGGAGTTTCTTTATTACTAAGGGAATGATGTGAATTCAAGAGAAAACGTCTTTTTCATGTTTCTGGTGTACAGCTCTGTATCAGGAGATGATGAGCAATTTCAGGGTGAATTATCAGCTCTTCAATGCTGAGATGGTTTGTACTTTGAGAGACAACCTAAACCAACCTGAATGCCAGTCTCTTTCCATATGCAATGTTTGAGCTTTTCATTTAAGGGACTTTACAGAAATTTGGCAAAACTTAGACAATTTTTTTGAAGAAAATGGACATTTCTTCCCCTCTCCCCCATTTAGGAATTGTCTTAAAACCTGGAGACACTAAAATTATCAGTGTGTTAAAAATTTACAGAAATAAAATGTTTTCATTTTGAGATGGGGCCCAAGTAGTTTTCTACTTCAGTGAATGTCAGGACTGGGGAAATAAGAATATAATTAGAAGCAGATATATAAAGAGAGGAAAACAGCATTAAACACCGTGTTTAGTGATCAGAAGTTAACTGCAGAACTTGATCTTGCAGTGAGATTTCCATACATACCTGTGCTTACTTGGGGTTAGCTCTGCACACCTGGTGTGCAGTACTGTCTGTGTCTGGGAGGACAGTTCTGAGATGGGTTTAATAACATTCACTACACAGGAGGGTTGCACACTGGAAATGGAGTTTAGAGGTGTGTATGTCACTGAGTTAACAAGGAGAACTCGGTCTCTAGGTCACTGAGGAAAGATTTCCTTTACAAATATCCTGCTTGGGATCTGAGGTAGGAAACAAAGGATTTTGGAATTAAGAAAATTGAAAAATAAATATTTGAAGCCTTGCAGTTTTAATTCCGTTATTTATTAAATCTATATTTCCTAGGTGCAAAAACTCCAAGCTATTTTGAAGCCGATGATGCTGAGACGTCTCAAGGAGGATGTAGAAAAGAATCTGGCCCCCAAAGAGGAAACTATCATTGAAGTTGAGCTGACAAATATTCAGAAGAAATACTACCGTGCTATTCTTGAAAAGAATTTCACATTTCTTTCCAAGGGTGGAGGTCAGGCCAATGTACCTAATCTTTTAAACACTATGATGGAACTAAGAAAATGCTGCAATCATCCATACCTTATTAATGGTAGGCCTCATATTTTTCTCCTCATTGAAAAAATGGTTGTGTAAGGAAGTTCAGTAAGTTAAAGCTGATGGAAGAAGTATGGTAGGAGTTGAATGTGGAGTGGGTTTTTTGTTTGTTTCTTGATTGGGAAGATGTGTTCTATGGAGAGGGAGAAGGGTGGTCTGCGGAGCCTGTCATCTAGAGGGAGTTACTGCATTTTGTGTGTTCTCCAGCCAGCTAGGGCAAAGCATTGTCCATCACTTTTTTTAGAGGTGGACTCCTTTTTTTTTTTTTTTCTCCATAGCAACCGTTCTTAAGTATTTATACACCATTTCTCTTTCTCAAAGAGCCAGTGGTGGGGAGTACATCTGTACTTACATATCCCACAGTGTTGACCATTGGAAAGGTTTCCTACTCTATTCCTTACGCCCTCTCAAGCCTCTCCTAATTAGGAGTGCAAGTAGGGGTTTCCCTGATGAACCAAGCACACATTCAAATACCTTCCTTCAATCCCCTCCTAAATATCAGCTAGGATAGGAACTACATGTTATGGATCTACGTGTACCGGATCAAGCAACTTTTGGGTAACAGGCTACTCAGCGTACATCACTTGTCATTGAAGTAGAAATGAGAAGGTCGGGGTGATCTTTTGC
Source organism: Syrrhaptes paradoxus (assembly GCA_013400615.1). Classification (NCBI taxonomy): domain Eukaryota; kingdom Metazoa; phylum Chordata; class Aves; order Pterocliformes; family Pteroclidae; genus Syrrhaptes; species Syrrhaptes paradoxus. The sequence goes on along the minus strand of VZTO01024446.1, from coordinate 93,693 downwards.
AGGGTTATTTTTTTAGGCTATCTTTTAGGATAGGGTTATTGAAATAACAGATTTTTTTTGGAGGTCATGGTTGGTTATGGAAGCAGGTCTTGCTGAGATCAAACTCTGATTCTGAAAATTCACCATTCATTAGACCTGTTTGAGTTTGTTATGGTGTGCTTGGCTTAGGTGGTTTGCTTTTGCAGATGCTATGTTTGCATATCGGTGTACGACAGAGTAGTGAAACTCAAATGTGGATATCACAGTTGAGGAAGAAATAAATGATGTAGCCGAGAAAGATCACTGAAGCATATGAACTACTTGACAGCCTGTGATATCCTGCAATTGCTTAGACTCTGTATAGAATCTGAGATTTACTGCCTAAAATTTTGCCTGGTTTCCAAGGTGGGAAGTGATGTGGTTGAAGAGAACTTGAAGGAGTGTCCGATTCTCACGTGGTTTTATTTTTCTTATGTGCAAACCATTAGGATCTGTAATGCTTGGAGCAGGGAATCCAGATAAGGAAAACTCAGGGAGGTAAAACTACCTTCAAGTGTGGCCACATCTTGAGTCTGTCAAGTTGTGTAAAAGCTAGCGGTGCAGGTGCTGTCAGATAGCCTGCTTAGGGGGATAGCCAGTCAAGACACCGCGTTGCAGCAGGCACCGAACCAGCAGTCGCACAGGGAGGACGCATTTGCATGTTTGTTTACAGGCATCTACTTAGACATGGGGTATGAGAGAGATGCTCAGCAGAAGCCTGGCAGTAAGCCGTTCTTCCCTCCTCCCCCAGTGCTCCCACCTTTCCTTGTGTTACTCAGATGCAATATTGAAGCTGAATTTCATACAAACCAGAAATTCTTGATGAACTGGGTTTTGTTTAAAAAAAAACACCCCAACCAACCAAGCAAAAAAAAAAAAAAACCCCACAAAAAAACACACAACAGAGGGACTGAAAAAGACAGCTTCAAAAAAAGGGTTTATTTGGATATGAAATAAGCTTAGAACGAAGATTCCTAACCTTTTATATAGTCAAGAATAGTAATCTGATAATTCCTGGATTGTCCACTGTTTGTGGAGTATCTTAATCAAACTGAACAAAAAATTTACATTCCGTGAGAAAAGAAAACTAGATGGAAGGTAAAATAATAATTTCACAGCTGCTTATCTGCCCACCCCCACCCCCCATGAAATGAGGTTTTTCGTTGTTTGGATTTTGATTCTATAATTAATAATAGAAGGAGTAGGGCCAGGTCATGCGTGTGTTTAAGCCTGGTTTTGGTTTTGGAAGCACAGTCATCAAATGTGATTTGTATTCCTTGTATTTTCCTGTGGAAACAAGATACTTTTTCTTTTTCATTGCATATAAAAAAGGACAGAAAATCCATTTGATCAGTTGGAATGTGGTTTATTTTTCATCTTTTTTTTTCTTAATTTTCATTAAGTTGTGTGCATCAAATATTTCTATGAATTTATTTAGGAAAGGGTTTGCTCCTGTTTAAAAGAGGAAAAAAATGAATGCTCAACGTTACTTCTTATTTGTCCTGTATTTGTGTATATGTTTGCTTTAAATTTAAGCTTAATATTTTTTATAAATGTTTATTCACATAATGCTTAAGCCATTCCTGCAGTTTCTATAGGGTATTGAAGGCAAGCTCATTGTTTATTAATAAAGCCCTTTGCAGTGTTCATGTATTGCTGTCCAATCTTTGCAGGTGCTGAAGAGAAAATTTTGGAAGAGTTTAAAGAAACACACAATGCCGACTCTCCAGATTTTCAGCTCCAGGCAATGATCCAGGCTGCTGGCAAGCTCGTACTGATTGACAAGCTGCTGCCAAAACTGAAGGCTGGTGGCCACAGGGTGCTTATCTTTTCCCAGATGGTGCGCTGCTTGGACATACTGGAAGACTACCTCATTCAAAGACGGTGAGAGCAACAATATCATGCGATTCTAAATAACCTGTGCTTACCTCGGTGGCCACAGTATTTAACCTGCAAGTCATCCATGTTGGAAAGGGATGATCCTCAAACACTTCCCAGTGTTTTCTGTAGTGTTCTGCCTAAAGGGAAGAGCATACCTGTGAGTTGCAAGTATTGAGATTTTTTTTTTTTTTTTCTTCGGGTGAATACAAAGTGACCTCACATGGAGAGCTTTAAACCTCTTAGCTTGCTGCTCAGTTAAATATTTGTTTTGATGGCTCTAGGGTGTTTTAGCTTAAGCCTGAATGTTTTATTTCATTACTTGGAGTGGAAGGCTGTTTTCTACCAAAAGGTGCAAAGCAGGAGACAAAGTAGTATGTCTTCTGCTGATGAAGTGAGTGGGTTCAGGAACAGTCACACTGTTTGTTGTTGTTCTTTTGACCCTATAGTAGCATATTTTCCTTTCTTATTTTTTTCAATTGCATAGTCTTGCAGAGAAACAATGCCATTGCAGTAAAATTCTCCTTATGCATCTTCATTTCAGGTACCCATATGAGCGAATTGATGGCCGAGTAAGAGGCAACTTGCGTCAGGCAGCTATTGACAGGTTTTCAAGACCTGATTCTGATAGGTTTGTTTTCCTGCTGTGTACAAGAGCAGGAGGTTTGGGCATTAATCTTACTGCTGCTGATACCTGCATCATTTTTGATTCAGACTGGAACCCCCAAAATGACCTCCAGGTAATATTACAAGAGATTATTTTATTGAAAATTTTTCTTTGCATTTTTGCTGTGAAATTTTCTTCACCTACAAGAGAAATTATCCATTGTCTCTCCCCTAAAAGCATAAAGATTGTTATTTATATTAAAAGAAATAACTTCTAAATTAAGTTCTCCGTATTGATTATTTTCTTTTTTTTTGTCACCTGTAACTGAGTATCTGTCTTTGTTTCATCAGGCTCAAGCACGATGTCACAGAATAGGACAGAGCAAATCAGTGAAAATTTACAGGTTGATAACAAGGAATTCTTACGAAAGGGAAATGTTTGACAAAGCTAGCTTGAAGCTGGGCCTTGATAAGGCTGTGCTGCAGTCTATGAGTGGAAGAGAGAATGCCACAAATGGGGTGAGAATTAATATGTTAAGCTGCATGATCATCAAATGCTATGTGTGTATGACACTTTCCTTGCTCGTTTGTGTTCTATCTGGAGAAGGGTGGTTTTCAGTGGAGTACAGCATGTGTTTTAAAGTCGGGTTAATGAAGGGCGAGGCTACGTGAACTGGCTCGGCTGATCTAATGGCTCGCTTCTTGCCAAAGGGGGCAGGTGGAGTCATGTTCCCTCAATCCTCGGCCATTCTCATCTTTCCACCGTTTTCATTAGGTTGATCCTGGTGCTACTTGGAGTTCTTGTGGTCAGCTTTTTCTGCTGTAACCTTTTTGCTTTGAAACTCTTTTGCTTTAGCTGTTTGTCAGGTTAGTAAGTTAAATCTGCTCCCAGGGGTTTAGCAGTCATCAGAGCTCAAATAAAGGGATTCAGTAGCAATGAATTATTAAATCGTTTCAACCACTCGTATAACTTCACCCTAAGAATTTTGTTCTTCTTTTAAAGGCGTCTTCAACATGAATGTTTAATTGACTGACACCACATTATATTAGAGTCTCAGTTCTTAAGAAGCTAACTAAGAGGACAGTCTGATTATGCTGTCAGATGTACACATTGGGTAATGCCAAAAAAGAACCCCCAAACCCTCTCTTACACGTTACAGGTGCAACAGCTTTCTAAGAAAGAAATAGAAGATCTTCTTCGAAAGGGGGCATATGGTGCTCTGATGGACGAGGAGGATGAAGGATCTAAGTTTTGTGAAGAGGATATTGATCAGATTCTCCTAAGGCGAACACACACAATTACTATTGAATCTGAAGGAAAAGGCTCAACATTTGCAAAGGTATGCATTGGCATTCAGAGGAGAATTAATAAAATGTGACCAGGATAGGTGTAGAGTTATTAAATCGGCTACTGTGTCAATTTAGTTCTTCAGTGTATTTGTCTCAGGTATTCTTTTCACAAACATTGGGATATCTGTATTTCCAGTCACGATAGTTTCCAGGCTTACCTTTTTCCTTTCTTGAAACTACTTTATAAGTCCTAAGTATTGTATTTACCGGTGAAAATAGATGTTCCTTGTAGCATGCAGTTAAGAAACCAACGCGTATGTTTTCACATTTACTAGGCTAGTTTTGTTGCATCTGGGAACAGGACAGACATTTCCTTGGATGACCCTAATTTTTGGCAGAAGTGGGCAAAGAAAGCTGAGCTGGATATTGATGCTTTGAATGGAAGGGTAAGAGCTTTATGATAGTCCTTGTACAATTAAACAGAAGATTTCCCCCCCCTCCTAAATTTCCACACTTTCCCTTTCATTTTAGAATAACCTAGTTATTGATACGCCAAGAGTCAGAAAGCAAACCAGACTCTACAGTGCCGTCAAAGAGGATGAACTGATGGAGTTCTCGGACCTGGAGAGTGATTCTGAAGAGAAGCCTAGCACAAAGCCTCGTAGGCCTCAGGACAAATCACAGGGTTATGCAAGAAGTGAATGTTTCAGGGTGGAGAAGAACTTGCTGGTTTATGGGTAAGGAGATACAGACTAAATATACTGATTGTGGCTAAAGAGCTGAACGTACGGAAATGATGTATAGTGAATGACTCATCCTTCTTTTGGACACACTCACGTAATCTCTCACCGTGTAACCTCTACCTCACAACACTGTGTATGTGCCAGGGAGATTTTAAGTTGCTATCCATGTAAGTTGCTTAAGGTGCTTAGATATGTGTTATTTAGCTTAAAATATCCGAGTGTTTCGGGTGGCGAGGAGCCCACTGGTAAGATATGTCGCTTTGTGATGACAGAATATTTGTTTCTGGTTTCTCATAGCGTAAAGAATTCCCGAGTTATCAAGGTTTAATCTCTCCTCTGTGAGTGTTATGGAGAATAAAAAAGTGTAATGAACAGAGTGGTTCTGAAATGAACAGTCAATCTAGAGGCTTTCAACGTAGATTCTGGTATTTTGGCACTTAAATTCAGCTATTTGATACTTCATGGTTTTCCCCTTTGGATTTACCAGTTTCAATTTTCCCTCTTTGCTAGAAAGTAGCTGTTAACATGGTGGGGTTCAGAAGGGCTGTCTTTATTTTAGGAAGTTTGTGTAATAATGGATTTCAGGATCAAAATAAGAGTGATTCCCCAAATCCCACAAGTGGAGAAATTGGTTGAATTTCCTGCGACCATTAAACGTATATACTTTATTATTTTGAGTGTAGTTCAATTGTGGCTTTACGAGCAGTGAATTTATTGCCTGCTCTGTAAAATAAACATTCTTAACTCTTTGGTGCTGGAGGTTGAGCTCCCTCATGTAACCTCCAAATGCAGAGTGCACTAGTGCTAGCACAGGAGGTCCCAACTTGCTTGGTACCAGAGTGAAACTGAAAGTCACAAATTAAAATACCAGTGCCCTGGCTGTTGCATTGAACATATTTTTCTTATAGCTGGGGTCGGTGGACTGACATCCTCTCGCATGGGCGCTATAAACGTCAGCTAACAGAACAAGATGTGGAAACCATCTGCCGGACTATCCTGGTATATTGTCTTAATCATTACAAAGGGGATGAAAATATCAAAAGTTTCATCTGGGATCTGATCACTCCAACTGCAGATGGGCAAACTCGAGCTTTGGTTAATCATTCCGGTATGTCTGTTACAATCAAAGAATGATACTAGTAAATAGGAAAGAATTGCTTCAGTCGTGCTGTGTGTTTAGTTCAAACTATAGCCATTCTGACATGTCGTAGGATCTTGTCAGATTTTATGAGTAAGGTGGGCTTTGACTTGGTCTGTACTTAAAGGGGAAGTCTCCCTCAGACACTCTGTAGGATGCAGTACTCTTGCCTTTAAGTCAGTTTGGAACAAATAAATATTCTCTTTCAAATTGCCGTAAATCAGAAAGCTTGTTTCCTTATGGCCATTCAGATTCATGTGAGTTTTTACAGGAAATATTTATATAACACCATTTTCTGGCTAGTGCTCTGAATTTTTGAAATCTTCACGCCTAGATTTGCATGGACGTTTTGGTTGATTTTGTTATTTGCAATTTTCTGTGCTGAATGATGTTACTGTTTGGTTTCTGGTGCTTCGGTTGCCCACAAAGGAATTAATATAGCAGTGGTACTTACCTTTAATTAGATGTTCGTAATGCAGTTTGGGGTGAGAGCTTTTCTATTGGCGTTGTGTAAGAAATATTGGGGTTTTATGTAGGTCTGTCTGCGCCAGTGCCCAGAGGGAGGAAAGGCAAGAAGGTGAAAGCCCAGAGTTCCCAGCCAATGCTGCAGGACGCTGATTGGCTCACAACCTGTAACCCAGATGTATTGTTTCAAGAAGACAGCTACAGGAAACATCTCAAACATCACTGTAATAAGTAAGTGTTAATAAATATTTCATTGAGAGGTTTTCGTGCTACATGCTTTTGAAAAATCCACGGCTTCTTTTGGATATTTTGAATAGAGAACACAGGGCTGATTAATAGGATGTAAAGGTCATTATTACTTTTTAATTTGGGGCTAATCATCTTAACAGATATCTGGCTACTTCTGTAAGCTGTTTATGACTGATCAGTGCTTAAAACACAGTTCTGAAGAAAATTATTTTCTACTTACCCAATAGGAACGGGCTCAGATGAGGTTATTCTTTTGACCATATAAGGACAGACTGTGTCCCTACACTAGGGCTGTTCGCTTGTCAAACAAAAGCTGTTTGTTTCTTACCCTTTTCACACCATTTTGCAGCCTGGTGTCCTTAAAGTTCCGTTCCGTAGATGTTAAACTCGGATACCTAGCTCTTAGTTTCCAGAGTTTCATGTAGTAGTTTACCTGTGTGTGGGTGTCTCTCTTACCTTCGTTCTTTTTCTCCCTTCACCTCTTGCTCCCCACATGGTACAGAATTTTTCTTCTTTTCTGGGATGTTTGAGATAAAATTTCTCACCGAGGTCTCTTACTTGAATCAGTGCCCTGATTTGATTTTTTAAAATTCTAAATGTGTTACTACACTGAAAGCCTTTGGGGATAGAGATAATTGTATTTTGATTTGGATGTTAGGTTGTTTTATTGTTGCAGGAATGTCTCTTAAGAGCCTCTCTTACATTCTTTCAGCTTTTGTAGTATCGTAGTTCTTTTTGTGTCAGCTTCCTTTGACAGTGTCCTGGTTCTCCATCTCAGTTTTGCTTATAATATTCTCCATTATAGGCACTGAACCTAACCCTTGTGCCAAAAATGTACATTGTTTGGGGGTGGGGGAGGAGGTGGTTTGCTTTTGGGTTTGTGGGGGTTTGTTTTTTGAATTTATTCTCTTCATTATGTTATATATGCACCATACAGGCGTAATGCAGTGTTACTGAAAGGTCGTAATTACTTTTTTGTTTTTAATATCTATTGTGTCTTCCTAACACCGTTTATTGGAAAGAAATGATTGGTTTGAAAAGTACCTGTGGCCTGTCAATAGGGGGTGTGATGTAAAGGAGGAAAGGCATTTAAGGGGTTTATTAGCTCATTTCCAGATGCTAACCAAGCTTCATTCTCAGCTGATGAAAACAGATACATACAGAATTACGTTAACAAGTGCACATCCAAATAAACCGCTTTCTGATTTTTTTTTTCCTAAACTGTTCCTCAGATCTGTTATTACATTTCACTTGCTCTTAAAGTAATTAAATCCTTCCCTGTAACATTGTTTTAATCTCCCAGGTAACATGTCCTCATTACTTGTCATATCAGTTTGCAGATCAGACTTAAATTCATTTTAAAAATCTTGCTTCTGTAGTAATACAGTAGAACGATTACAAGGATCGGGAAGACTGATAGATGTGCAAGAATGTGTTCAGTTGCTATCTCTTTCCTTCACTTCCCAGATCCACCAGAATTAAGGGAATTGTAGGAGCAACATGTTTAGCCCGGGTAAAATCAGAGGTGGAAGCCAATTAATAATCCGAGTAATTGTCTTCAAAAGGTAGCAGTAGCAATGGCTTTAGAAGAGCTGGTGTCCTGTCCTCAGCACGTGTTCTGGTTTAATGCATCGGACTCCTGGAAGGTGCAGAGAGCCTCTGGGGTCTGGTTGGTGTTGGTTTTCCTCCTGGTCCTCTTCTTTGGCTTGATGTAGCAGCTGTTACTGCTTAGTGCTAAGATGACAGGGACCCTCAGCAGCTTATGCACATCGCCACACAGGGAGCAGGGACACCTTGCTGGTCTCAGTTACCATGCGTACAAAAAGAAGCATGTCTGACATGGTTTGAATTGCAGACATGACCTTCATTCAAATCCCTGCTCTTCGGGGTCTGCTGGAGTAGCACGTGTAAAACAGGGTATGGCTGCAGTTGTGTCGGGTCTCTAATGAGGAGCTCTCAAAACTGGTGGTGGTCGGAATTTTTCATGCAAGGAGGTGTTGAGGTTGCTGCCTCCCTGCTCACCCTTGCTGTTCTGGGAGCAGCAGCAATTCACCAGTTGCCGTGATGGATTTGGGTACAGTGAGAGGGCAGGCTGGGTAATCTCCACTGCTGCTGGTACTGGTTTTACTTCATGAGCTAGGCAGCAGGGGGTGCCCTGAATTGGGTAAACACAGGAGAGAAGGATTATTTTCAGGTAGATACTTTTTCTACAGAGATGACCTGTTTTCTAGTCTCCTTGAAAAGCCAGAGTCTGCCTTTTTCTCTCCTGCCAGCTTCAAGTGTGACCACAGCACCTGGCAGGGCTTCCAAAAACGACCGTAGTGTTGCAGGGATGGGGAAAAATAAACATGGGCAATGGAGATTTTTCACTTCCTTGTAACAGTTAGGTTGTGCACAGGTAAAATTAAATAGCAGTGTGAACTATGAAGAGTAAAAATAGTTAATATCTCCCAAGGGAAATGGAGGATTATTTTTCCCTCCCCCCATTCTCGGAAGCAAAAAGTTGTATAATCTGAAAAACCTGACATTCCATATTGAGGGTTTATTGTAAGGTAGTAAAACCAGATTTTATATCTCGTTTATTCCTACAACTTCTGATGTGCTTCCAAAAATGGTATTAAGGCAGCAGCTGAGGAAATTTTATGAGATAATGAAGCAGAACAGTTACTGAAAGCCATCTGCTCAGTTGTTTACAAACTTGCTTCAATACTTCAGAGGCAGTGGTAGAGTACGTGTCTAAACTTCACAAGCTGCACTAGGTAGAACTAAATGAAATGCGCTGGGGCTGGGCTGAGCCGGGTCCCTCTCTGTGCAGTGTGAGTGGTTGCCAGGCAGGCCTGTTGGAAGCCAGCAGAAAGCACCACACAGAGGTGATTATGTGCCACCATCTGTCACGCTTCAAGCCTACCATACAGCATGGCTAATCAGCCTTGGCAGGATGATGGATGAACAGCAGCAGCTGCCAAAAGCCACTGTTGGCAAACAGTCCTGAAGTTAAGAACTTTTTCCCCCCTCTGCCTTCCTCTCCAGGGTCCTGCTGCGTGTCCGCATGCTCTACTATCTACGACAAGAAGTTATTGGGGACCAAGCAGACAAGATCTTAGAGGGTGCTGACTCAAGGTTAGTGCAAGTGCAGGTTTATTTTCTGCTTTATGACACTGGCTTTTATAAAGTACATGTACTATAATAATGCAGCGCTTAAAGCTTGTCAGACTTTATCTCTTAAATGTCTGTTCTCAAGCAGACTTATTATTTTATCAAGCACCGTGGGTAATTTTCTTGGGGGAGGGAATGATGTGGGAAATGACAAAAGTGGATTTTCAGTTCTGCTAATGAAGAGTTGTTCTATCTCAATCTAAAAAAAAAAAAAATATTAAAATATACTGAGATCTTAAATGAATAATATTTGGATAACCATTGTCATTCCATTCCCAAAATATGTTGGGGTTTTTTGTTGGGGGGCGGGGGGTTGGATTTTTGTTTTGCTTTGTTGTTGCTTTTCTTTCAACCATCCTAATTATTTTTCCAGGTATTTCGATTTCTGTGTTGGGTTTTGGTCAATGTGGGTCCTGTTCCCCCATCTCTTCCCTGCACCCCCAATTCATATTTACAAAATAGTATGAGCTTCCTTTATTTTTTTTTTAACATCTTTTCCTAGTAATACTTTTGAGAATTTAAATAATGCTGTCTTTACAGTGAGGTAGATATATGGATACCTGAGCCATTCCATGCTGAAGTTCCTGCAGACTGGTGGGATAAGGAGGCAGATAAATCCCTTTTAATTGGAGTATTCAAACACGGTAAGTGATGTCTCACTCTGAACAAAACTCGGTTGTAAAGCTTTCTGTGTGTAGGACTGATCAGTCATAATATTAACAAGTATTGTTCCAAAGAACTGTTGGCTTGTATCTCCCTTTTTTTTTCTTGCCTGCATTAAAAACCTAATATGAGCTGTAAATATCAGATGCTGTTTTTATATGTTTGCAGAACATTTGAGAAGAAAACATTACTTTCTTGGCTGTAAATAAAACAAAACCATATTTGTTTAAATAATAGCCAAATAGTAAGATAGATCTCCATAAACTTGCTTCCAGCACTGCTTCACTTGCTAACTCTGCCAACCAGTGTCAAAGTGGACGGTGGGCTTAACCTCTGCTATTAATCTGTACAAGTGCCTCCTGGGCTTTGTTCCAAGCAATATTTCACAAATGTCAGTGTTGAGAACTCCCGGCTCCCTTGAGTGGGATGCAGCCTTGTTAACTTTGAAAGGCTGGGGATGCAGAGCTGGCATGATATATACAGTGAGCGATTCCTGATTATAATCCCAATTCTCTGGAGGTCGCAGAGGTATTCTCAGCAGCCCAGCCTGACTAAAGGGGAGAATGATGGCTTATAAAACCTTTCATGATTACAGTTTGGCTTGAGGCTCTACAGCAGTTAGGAGCAGTGTGTTGTAGTACAAATCCTAATTGAATTGTGCTGTTCTGCCTATGTACAGCAGCTCTGTTTTGTGGCCTCAGCTGAGGCAAGTCTAGTCTAAAAATCATTTTCCTGCAGTGCACTGTTGGGATCTGCCATTTTCCATCTAGTCAACTTGGGCAGTAAAAAAGCAAACAGCAGTTTGAAAACCATAGAGGGAACAGTGTCATCTTACTGACATGCATCATCCTAAACCTAATAAGACAGGTTCGTTGGCCTTGCGTATAACCCATGTATGCAGCATTTTTGCAGCCTGCACTGAGGGTTGCAGCAGGGCTGGATCTATAGAAAATGTGTGTGTGTGTGTTCCTGTTCACATCTGTGCGTTTCCAGTAGGGAGTGGAGAACTGCTGGGAAAGTCCTACAGGAAACTTAAAGAAGTTTTTAACTTGCGAGAGGTTTTTACTTTGCCTTATAAAGACATTAAACTGGACACTTTCTGCAGTATCTGCTATTTGTTAATGTTACTGATGTGAAAATGTTTCTGTGATGATGGGATCTACCAATATGCAAACTTCATCACGTGAACTAAATGGTTGTTTCCAGTATGGTAACAGCTTCTTTGTTTTACTTAAAAATAAATAAATGAATCCAGAAAATTGTACCTCTACTGCCTAAACCTATTCTATTCACAGCTGGTCATATTTTTTTTTAAAAACTGTCTCCTGCTCTGCCTGCAGGTTATGAGAAGTACAATTCTATGAGAGCTGATCCAGCGCTGTGCTTTCTGGAACGGGTTGGCATGCCTGATGCGAAGGCCATCGCTGCTGAACAGAGAGGGACAGACATGTTAGCAGATGGCGGTGATGGGTAAGGAGGACATGGAAAAAGTAATAAACTTTTATCAGCATTGTATATGTTGGCATGAGTTCATATGTCATATTTTGCTTACATCTGACCTGAGGATCTGAAGTGATCGTATGACTTTCAAAGTACGTGGCATTGTTTACACAGTTGAGCATGAAATGTAAATGTGTAACTTGGTACGCCCTACTGGTGGCTTCTGTAGCTTTTTTGCTTTTGTCCAGAAAACCAGCTCCCTCATAGAAACAACATCTTTCTTGAAAATATTTATTTAAAATATTTTATAGCGGTGAATTTGACAGAGAGGATGAAGATCCAGAATATAAGCCAACCAGAACTCCTTTCAAGGATGAAATTGATGTAAGTACTTCAGCTTTCTGTCATTACAAATATTTATGATTGTAACTGATTCTCTGTGTTTATCTGACCATGCGGTTCTTAAGTTTGAGAGCTACCAGATAAATACACCTTATAAAGGTTGTTTGCTGCTCTGTTTGAGAGATTACATATTTTTCTTCTGTGAAAACTAAAATAATTTCTGTCGTCTTCTCCAGGAATTTGCAAACTCGCCTCCTGAAGACAAAGAGGAGTCCATAGAAATACACCCAAGTAAGACTATACCAAAGAAATTTAAAAGGCAAAAATGGACAATTTAGTGAAAAGTGGACTGTTTATATTACCACGTGAGGGGATGGGTTGTGTTTTGGGAAAACACCACAGTAAACTTTTTACTGCCAATTCTCTTCATGCTTCACATCTTTCAAAACAGTTATTTACTGTCTTTGAATAATCCACATTATGGCTTTTTGGGTTTCTAATTACGCATTAATTGTGATGATAAAGACTGAATGTTTCATAATGCAGCCGTTGATGTTTTTGCTGAGATAATCTTGGAAGTTATAGAAATGTTGTTTCCTCAGTATGGAGGAAAATTGCCAAGTTTAAGTGAGAATAATAAAGTGGGAATTAATAAACATAGGTGTTTCCTTTGAGGCAGAATTAACTTCTTAGTAATATATTTACAGATACATTGCATTAATTTAAGTACTTACAGTACTCATAATACGTTTGCATTCATAACGCTGAATAATGATGCTTGATGGTTATCTCTAAATGCTTCACAGGCATTTCTGAGTTCTTAGAGTTGGATGGTTTGATTCCATTTTTTATTTCCTACTCGTGTAGCTATCCTGTTTCTAATTTGTTATGCACCAGTATTAATGAGGCATACGTTCTTATCTGATAAAACAAGAATCCAGTTCTAGCCATAGAAACTTGGAAATGTTTACTGGTGGTTTTGCACTGCACAAACACTTCTCGATCCTCTAGACAAGCACAGTGAAAGCAATGCCGAGCTAGGCCAACTCTACTGGCCCAACACTTCAACCCTGACTACCCGCCTGCGTCGCCTCATTACTGCCTATCAGCGCAGCTATAAACGGCAACAAATGAGGCAAGAGGCACTAATGAAGACCGACCGCAGGAGACGTCGGCCTCGGGAAGAAGTGAGGGCACTAGAAGCAGAAAGGGAAGCTATAATAACTGAAAAACGACAAAAGTGAGTTGCTTTAAATCTCATTAAAGCTTATGTGTCACCATAAAACATAAAACTTCTGTTTTGAAAGAATAAACTAAGGGGGTCTGGGGGCATCCAAACTGTGTTCGGACTCTGGTTTATTCACTGGCCTCATTTCTCTTGCTTCTTCCTTGACTAGATGGACAAGAAGAGAAGAAGCTGATTTTTATCGTGTGGTGTCTACTTTCGGAATTATTTTTGATCCTGTAAAACATCAGTTTGACTGGAATCAATTCAGAGCGTTTGCCAGGCTTGATAAAAAGTCCGACGAAAGCTTGGAGAAGTATTTTAATGGCTTTGTGAATATGTGCAGACGAGTGTGCCGGATGCCAGTCAAACCAGATGATGGTGAGTTTTAACTGACTGTAGGAACCCACACGACTGTTGTGAGACAGTGGGACTAGTGAAACTTCATGGCCAGGTGTAATGATTTTGAAATGGGCATTTTAATTGATGTTAAAGAATACAAATCGTTGTCATTGCAGAACCCCCTGATCTTTCCACTATGATTGAGCCGATCACAGAAGAGCGTGCTTCTAGAACTTTATATCGCATAGAACTGCTGCGGAAAATTCGTGAACAGGTTCTCCATCACCCACAGTTGGGGGAGAGGCTAAAACTTTGCCAACCAAGCTTGGACCTGCCAGAGTGGTGGGAATGTGGTAAACATGACAAAGACTTACTGATTGGTGCTGCTAAACATGGAGTCAGTAGGACAGATTATCACATTCTGAATGATCCTGAACTCTCCTTTCTTGAGGCTCACAAGAACTTTGCTCAAACCAGAGGGACGGGTAGTGCAAATATTGTCTCTTCTGTAAACCCTCTGGGTGCTGGCTGCACTCAAACACCACCTGTTGTCCCATCCACACCAGTACAAGAAGAGAAGGCTACAGAACAAACGGAGTCTAAAGTTGAAGGGTCTGAAAATCCAGCAGCCAAAGAAAAGTCTGATATCAAAGAGGAGACAGATACTGCAGATAAAGACACTAAACCAGACTGTGATGCTGAGGCTGAGCCTGGCTCTGTTAAATGTGAATTGAAGGACATAGAAATGAGTACAGATGTAGACCCAAAATCTATTTCTGAGAAAGGTTCAGAAGAAGACGAAGAAGAGAAACTGGATGATGATGATAAATCAGAAGAATCCTCCCAACCTGAAGGTAACATGTTGGTCAGATCATTCCGTGTGCTTAGCGCGAGCCCCGCAGCTGGTTTAGCTTGTGCCAGCTGGTGAGTGGCACACACACAGAGCCATTGTGCAGCTCAGGCTGGGCTGCATCTAGCAGTTCCTCTGCCCTGCCACGTATCAGGTGGCTAGATAAGCTTTCATAAAAAACATGCAGCACCAGCGGGGTATTCCCTCACAAGGGGTGGTTTCCAAGACAGCTTACTGAGCCGATAAGCACGGTCTCTGTGCCAAACGCAGAAGGCTAAGGCTCTTCTGTAGTAATTACTGAACATAAGCCCAAGTTACAAATGTTGCGTAAGCCTGGTTCTCTTAACCTGTCTAGTTGGGTTGAGATGGGGTGGTTGGGAATGTCTGTAGTTGATCCCTGGTTGTGGTTGTTGTTCAGCAGGAGCAGTTTCTCAGGGTAAGAATTTTGATGAAGAAAGCAATGCCTCTATGAGTACCGCAAGGGATGAAACACGCGATGGTTTCTACATGGAAGATGGGGATCCCTCTGTGGTTCAGCTGCTTCATGAGAGAACATTTGCCTTCTCCTTCTGGCCTAAGGTTGGTTAGGGATAAAGTGGCCTGGGTCTTTTCCAATACAGATAAAATATGGGGAATGTGTTCACAAAATAACACTGAGCTTTGTACCACTCTGTCCTTTTAGTGGGCAAGAGACTTTTTCCTCTATGAATTATTTGTAGAACAGCATTTGATCTTTAATTTCATACAGATTAGTGGAGGAAATGAATTGCTTTACTGTGAATAGTGTCATCTAGTAAAAAACCAAACTGCTGACAGACATGAGCTCTTCTAGGCTCCATAATCACCCATCTCGCACCTCTGTTGGTGGAGGCACACTTGGGATGTTGAACTATGGATTTTGTCTGCAAGCTGCAGTGCTAAGGGCGGAGATTTTGAAAGATCACCTTTTTGTTTCGGGGTGAGGAGATTGTAGAGAAGGGTATTGGTGACCTACATGATCTAAGCCATTATGTAATGTTGACAGATGTAATTGTATTAAGGTATCCTGCAAACAGAAACAGCAGCTTTAGGTAGTAAAAATGGTACCTTGTTTTGGTAACAATGCAGAAAATTATCTAATATAAAATGTTTTAAAAAATACGAAACCGTAACCTTGTAATAAATCCGTACATAATTTAGTACTCCCCTTTGCAGTAAGGGTAGAGAGAGAAATAAAGTAGTAATAGTCTTAAGCTTACTAATCACCATAACAGGGCCATCTGGTTTGGGACGGGGGGAGGGCAGGGGGACCTTGCTCTTAATAGGCTTATTCCTGGGGAAAGCAAGCAGTCTGTTGCAGCTGCTGAGATTTGCTAGTGGCTTTTGCACTGTTCTGCTGTTCAGGAAGCTAACTGATGCTCGTATTCCCTAGCCAGCAGTATTTCTCATAGTTCTGAAGTTTCTCTACTACTTCAGGCAGGCTAGCATATAGTGTGCTTGAATACTGAAATGGAAAAAAATCCAATGATACTCCTCCTTTTTGCTTTCGGCATGTATTTTGGAAACGTGGACTAAAATCTTATTCCAGTCATAATCTAAAAGTAAAACAAAAAATCCTTCATCTGTATAGGTTCAGCATAAGTAGACTAATAAACATAATTAGAGATTTTTAGTGTACACGCTTCAGTGAAACTTGAAGTGATAATGGGTGTGGAATGAAAATTGACATTCATTAGATGTCCCTAGGTTGGTGCCCGTTTCATAATGTTGAACTTTATTAATACTGACGCTAATGAGGATCCACTTCCTAGGACAGAATTGCAGATCCAGCCTTTTGGATCTCGAGAGCTGCAGCTTTAAGATACTGATTGCCAGTGTTTTGATTTTCCCTTCCTAGCTGTTGATTTTGCTAACCAGTGAAGTTTTGCAGTGTAAAACAATAGCAAGTTTCTGTTAAATTTGTCAGTACATTGTTGTACAGAAAAACCGGTCTGTCTTCCTCCTTCCTCCCCAGTACAAATGCAGCTTTTCAATTCCAGTGATGTTTTGTTCTACAAAATGGTTTGTGTATGAGCTTCTTGTAAGGCAATTAGTTTATCCTGACCCGCAAGAATAGTTGGTTTGGAATGTGTTTCTTAAGCTTTGGGAGCTGGACTGTGTCGTTACGTTTGTTTGAGTTTAAAAGGCGACTTTCACACTGAAGGTTCATTACGTCCCTTTTCTTTATGCAGGACCGAGTCATGATCAACCGATTAGACAACATCTGTGAAGCAGTGCTGAAAGGGAAGTGGCCAGTAAATAGGCGCCAGATGTTTGATTTCCAGGGACTCATACCTGGGTATACTCCAGCCGCTGTGGACAGCCCTCTACAGAAAAGGAGCTTTGCAGAGCTCTCCATGGTTGGTCAAGCCAGCATCAGTGGTGGTGAAGATATCACTGCTTCTCCTCAGTTATCAAAGGCAAGGCTGCATCTTTCTCCTTACATAAGTTTTTTTATCTTGCATGTGCTCCTTTTGCATAATAGAAAAAAAATAACATTCCTTTAAATAAAATAGGAAAAAATAAAAAAAGCGTCTCTTTGAATAAAGCAAAGACTTTGTTACATGTTTGGACTTTTATTTTAAATTCAGCTTAGCAAACAGAGCTTTGCTAATGTTTGGAAATGTTCATTTCTCATTAGGAAGATGCACTCAATCTGTCGGTTCCACGTCAGAGGAGGAGGAGACGAAGAAAGATTGAAATTGAGGCTGAGAGAGCTGCCAAGAGGAGAAATCTTATGGAAATGGTTGCCCAGTTACGTGAGTCTCAGGTGGTCTCAGAAAATGGACAAGAAAAGGTTGTAGATTTATCAAAAGCCTCACGAGAGGCATCAAGTTCTACCTCAAATTTTTCATCTGTTACTTCAAAGTTTATCTTGCCTAATGTCTCCACACCCGTGTCTGATGCCTTTAAAACTCAAATGGAGCTGCTGCAAGCAGGTCTTTCACGCACACCCACGAGGCATCTACTAAATGGCTCTTTAATAGATGGAGAACCGCCCATGAAGAGGAGGAGAGGAAGAAGGAAAAATGTAGAAGGGCTTGATCTGCTATTTATGAGCAACAAACGGACATCGCTGACTGTAGTAAGAGAGCAACCTTTTTGTCTTGTATTTGTTCTTCTGTGTCTAGTACTTTCTGAATGTGAGTTTAGAGTGTTGTTATATTCTCCCTAATGCAGTTTTTACCCCACCAGCTTTTTTCTTTTTATTGAGAGCTGTTATTTCTTCTGAACAAAACAAAGTGGTGTTCATGTCATTGATACCAAGTTTTTACTCTAGCAAATTGTGCCTGAGTTTTAAGTAGCTTGTGCTTTCAAAGAGACTATTTTTTTTACAAAAACATGTGTATAACAACATACGTTTTGAGCCCTAAATATATTTTTCTTACTGTGTAGAAGAGAGAAGGTCTTGGGGGGCCATTAACTGGAAATGCCCCAAATGTGCTCTGTCTTCAGCTGTGTGTTCTGTAGTGTTCAAGGATGCTAATTTTACAGAACTCTAATGTAACAGCACTGCTTCACGCAGTGTGAATATTTTAACCCCATTCACTCTTGCGTATGCAAAATCTCTGTGAGCATTTAGCTTCAGTCCCTGAAATTATTTCTCCCAGGTCACTCTTCGCTTGAAGTGAGAATTAATACAGATGTTAATGTTTTCAGGAGGATGCAGAAGTGACCAAAGCTTTTGAAGAAGATATGGAAGCCCTACCAGCAAGGAACATTCCATCTCCTGGTCAACTGGACCCAGACACTCGCATCCCTGTAATCAATCTAGAGGATGGGACCAGGCTGGTGGGAGAGGATGCTCCTAAAAACAAGGATTTAGTTGAATGGCTTAAATTGCATCCTACTTACACTGTAGATATGCCAAGTTATGTACCAGTAAGTATATGATTCTGAAAGCATTGTATTATATTAATGCAGAAGTTAGTTTTACAGACATAAAAATTAATTTCCTCGCATTGGGCATAGTCATTGGATTTTGTTGGTTTTCAGTAGAGGTTTTCTCTTCAGCCACACTTACTATAGTATATTAACACCCAGGTGGCACCAGGGTGTATGGGTTGCTTTTCCTTTCTTAATATTTGTATATAGCTGTGTTAAAACAGTGTTAGTATCAAGTTTTGCAGAATTTCTTCATCTGACAGGAAAAAGGATTTTTCTGAGATAATCTGAGGGTAAAGTAATTGTCCCCTTCTTAAATTGTTGTGAGAAGGGGTTTTACAACTGTTGATTTTTGTAAAGAAAATGAAAAACTGAAAGGCAATCATCCATTTCTCTTCTTTCCAGAAGAGTGCAGATGTGCTGTTTTCCCCATTTCAGAAGCCGAAACAAAAACGACACAGATGTCGAAACCCTAATAAACTGGATATAAACACCTTGACAGGAGAAGAAAGGGTACCTGTTGTAAATAAGCGAAATGGAAAGAAGGTAAAAAATAAGTTCGTTTAGTGGAGGTCTTTAGTAATGTCTTTGCATGTGGGAAGCAGGTTTTCTACACCAAGCTTTCTTTTTAAAGTTTAATAATTTAGCGCTGGCAGTTGGTCTTACTGGAATATACCACCAGTTCCTTTAATTCCTTCTTTGTTGTTCTGGTGTGTTCATGTTAATCACTTGAGTAAATAACTCCTACTTCTTTAAACTCTGTAGCACATATTTTTCCAGACATCAGACATGGCTTTCATTACTAGCCCTGCCTAGGCTGCAGCATTTTACTGTATTATTTTTTTTTAAACATGTTCTTCTCAATTCTTATATCAACTGGTTTCCATGTCGTTTTCAACAGTCTGAACTGAAAGCCTTCACTGCCATCCTCCAGAGACGAAAGAGTACAGATAGATGTCTGTATAAATAGTGGTTTAGTTTTGGTTTTTAACTCTTAACCTTGTCTTTCGCATTAGATGGGTGGAGCTATGGCCCCTCCGATGAAGGACTTGCCAAGATGGCTGGAAGAAAATCCTGAATTTGCAGTTGCTCCAGATTGGACTGACATTGTTAAACAGTCTGTAAGTGAAACTTGGATTCCATGCTTCACTGTAGATCATAGCATGGAAAAGTGAAAGTTTGTGTAAATCAGTTATTGAGTCTTTATCTGTGGTTGGTTTTGAGCTGAGGAAATGTTAGTGTCTGAATGGGAGTTACCCAGCCTGGGGGGGAGGTGATAGGAGGCTGCAGAGTGGGATTGAAGCACACTTGAAAAATCAGCTACAGTAAGGCAGCCTCCAGCATTTGTTTTGCATTATTTGTTTCTTGGAAGCAACAGTCCTTAATAAAAGAGGTATTCATACCGTCGGAGCTACTAAGGAAATATTTGTCATATTCATAATAGGAACAGAATTAATCCTCTTGGTAGCAGGCAGCATCAGAGGGTTAGGTTTTTTGCCTTTTATTGTACAACAGTTGTTTGAAAATAAAGGGTTCAGTTCTGCAAATGCTCATTTTCCTGTTACTACACTGCAGTTCAGTGTGGAGTACGGAGGTGTGACCCCATACCTGCAGTGTAGCAGGGTGGGCTTTTGAGTGAAGCTGCAGGGTTCCAGCATGTGTTGTTTTCCTGTTGTATTTAAATATAAAAAATCTGTGACTTCGTGTTCTTTGGTGGTTCTACTGCCATCCACTTTAGGAGCTAGCTAGTCACAGGGTTGAAAAGCGCTTTCGGAGCGTGCTGAAGTCCCTTCTGTTTCTGCCATCAGTGTCGGGTAACTGCTGAAAGCTATCAAAGCTGATTGAGGATAAAGCTTGGTTTTTTGCGTCCCCTTTTCAGGGTTTTGTTCCAGAGTCTATGTTTGACCGTCTTCTCACTGGACCTGTTGTGAGGGAGGAAGGAGCAAGCAGAAGAGGAAGAAGGCCAAAAAGTGAAATTGCCAAAGCAGCTGCAGCAGCCGCTGCTGTAGCATCAACTTCGGGAATCAACCCACTACTGATGAACAGTCTGTTTGCTGGGATGGACCTCACCAGCCTCCAGAACCTACAGAACCTGCAGTCGCTCCAGCTCGCAGGCCTGATGGGCTTCCCGCCGGGGCTCGCAACAGCCGCTGCTGCTGGGGGGGATGCTAAAAATCCGGCTGCCATGTTGCCTCTGATGTTGCCCGGGATGGCAGGATTGCCCAATATGTTTGGACTCAGCGGATTGTTGAATAACCCAATAACGGCTACTACTGGAAATGCCACTACTGCTTCCGGTCAAGGAGAGACTGAGGATGGTGCTTCAAAAGCTGAAGAGAAGAAAAACGAGAACGAAGAGGAGAACAAAGACTCCGAGAAAAGCACAGACACTGTTTCTGCTACTGACTCTGCAAATGGATCTGTCAGTGCTGCTACTGGGGTGACTACTGCCACCGCCACCACTACCACCACCACCAACACTGGATTGCCCACCAACCCTCTGGCCTTCAATCCTTTCCTGCTGTCCACCATGGCTCCTGGCCTCTTCTATCCATCTATGTTTCTACCTCCAGGACTGGGAGGATTGACTCTGCCCGGTTTCCCAGCACTAGCAGGACTTCAGAACACAGTGGGCTCCAACGAAGAGAAGGCTCCTGACAAAACTGAAGGAACTGCCTTTAAAGATGAAGAAACTCTGGAAGGCAGTGATGCAGAGGAGAGCCTTGATAAAACTGCAGATTCCTCCGTTTTAGAAGATGAAATAGCACAGGGTGAAGAATTAGACTCACTTGATGGGGGGGAAGAAATAGAAAACAACGAAAATGATGAATAACCAGTACCAGTTACAGTTAAAGTGTTTTAAACTTTTGACAAGTGGTAGTCCTACTGTTTACACTCACAGTTAATGTCCATACTTAGTTTTTATAAGCTGTTCTGTAACATAGTGTAGCAAAAAAAAAAAAAGTTCAAGTCATGTTATACAGATGTGTCAAAAGGTATCTTGGTCATTAAGTATTGTGCAGTGCATTATTTATTATCCCTAGGAGAGATGAAATTTGAGAGGTGATCATGTCTTTTTAAGGAAATTGACATAATGCTCTGCTTTTTTTTTCTTTTGGTACCATTGGTATTATGAATTAAGCAGCAATTTGTAATCAAGTGGCACTAATAGAAGGAAGTGCTGCTTAAAGGAAGGATGAAGTTATATATTTAATTTTTTTATTTTTTTTTTTTTTTGCTGTGAAGGTCAAGATGAAATTTACCATATCGTACTCGTGCTTCATTTTGACTGTATGGGAGTTCACCCGCTCGCATGCACGCACACACCCACACACACACTCTCTCTCTGACAATCTTCATGATAGTGTGAATGTCTCTGTCTGGAGACGCAGCAATAATAAGGCAGCTGTTGAATGTGAAGAGTACCTTTTGGAAATTAACCCGCGGAGAAGGTTCTTACAGGATAAAGCTACAGTTTAATCGTCTCGTGATCTTGTAATGCACTGGTATAAACAAAAAAGAAAAAAAATCAGGTACCTTTTTTAAATTAAAGGACTTTGTTACTTTAGCCACAAAGCTAAACAGCATTACCTCAACTCTAAACTAGCCTTGAAGTTTACAGACATGACTTTGTAAATGTATTGTTTTTCTTTGTTGTGATGTCTTTTTATTTTTTTTTTCTTTGGAAACTGCTATCATGTAAGATAAGATGTAAATTGCTGCCAACTGTAGTAATGATGCTTTTAATAAAAGTGACCCATGATATGCAGAGATGTAATTAGAGGATGTAGTGTTCAGGGACATCACAGCCGGTGTTTGCTTTCTGTATTTGCATTGTGGCTTTTTTATAGCGTTTTTCTGCTGTATTCTTTATAGATTAGTGGCTGTAAATGCTGAACTGAGTGTCTTCAGGGGACTGGGCCGGAAGAGAAACCTTGAATTACCTTCGGATTTTCCACTCTTAAGTAACTCCGCAGCGGTGCACACTGGAAACCCGACTTTACTCCTTCAAAGGGGCACGAGAGGCTGAGAATACTTTAAAATGTGTTCAGCGTGTGATAATGTGGTACACTAAAGAACAAAAGGGCAAAAGAAATATGAGGCTTTAATAGGCACAATATCTAGGTCATTTATCCTTGGTTAATGGGTAGAAAAACACAATGCTGTAGTGACAGCAAGGGATACAAAGGCTCTGTGGTATCCTGTGGACCAGAGCTTGTGATGCCAGAAACCACTATGTCAAACCACCTCCACGAGACTAAACCTGACCCACTTTCCCTAAAAACCCGTGTCTCTTCTGGAGATCCGCTGATTTGTACCCTTGTGTGACCTTTTGATATGGGAGATAATGTAGCGTTGGAGGACTTCTGTTTTCACCGTGTTGTCACCTTGGCACACAGACACAACCCTCTCGAGGGCGGGGATGACAGGTGAGCTGTTTGGGGGGCACAGGAAGAATCAGCTGCGTGAGCAGCCAGCTGCGGGTGGACCCCGTCTCAGAGCTCATCTCTGTGCTTGGGGCTCGCTGGAGAGCTCGGATCTGCTCCCACGGCCACTGCAAATCTGCACCAGAGCTCACGGAGGAGGATTGCCCGGCCAAAACGGGGACCTGCGGGGACGGGTGAAAAGGGGGGAACGGGGCCGGGAAGGAACGTTTCATGAGCAGTGGAAGGAGATGAGAGGTGGAGGGTTAGGAGGGGAGCTGGTGTGGATGGATCACAGGCACTGCTGCAGGGGACAGCTGTCAGGGTCCCGGGTACTGCCGTGGGAATAGATGAGGGAGTTAGTGAGGGTCAGGGAGGATCCCCCCGCCCTGTACCTGTGCTGTCCTGCCTCTGCCAAGAACATCCCGCACAGACCGTGCTGCAAGGGAGAGGCTGAAAGCCGGGGTGCGTTAACGTGATCAGGTGTGTTCCCTACTCTTGGGTTTGTTTGAGCTGTTATTGAAGTTGTTCTAATGCCTTGTGTCTTATTTTTTCTTCTACCTTTAGATTCCCACTGTAGAAGGTGGTAGGTGCTTCCTGCCACGTACTGCCACCAAACAACCTTTTTTTTTTTTAATTCAGTTTTACAATTCCCAGCAAAGATTTACCCAGACTAATGATATCCCTGGGGAGGGCCCTTTTTAATTGGCAAGACTGGAAATCCTGATGTTAAATGCCACACTTCCTTCTCCGAACCCCTTCCCCTGTCGAAACGAGGGGGAGGTTCTGGTGGGTGCCTGGTTTTGCCTGGAGGCTTCTGGCACAGAACCATCCAAGTCGTGGCACAGGGTGTCCAAGGAACAGATAGTGACTCCTACCCCCATCAGAAGTGTTCCTGTGAATGTTATTGCTTTCCTGCCTTTCCCAATCAAAGACAAACCCAAACTGGATAGCTGCTGCAAGGGAACGGACGCCGTGGTGAGGGAGGAGCCGTCGCTCTGTGTTTGCCCGACAGCCCGGCTTCCTCCTGCCACACAGGGCCCTCGTCCTGAGGAGAAGGTGACATCGGATTTTGGTAAGGGATAGGGGCCCCTGATAATAAAGTGGGGGGATTGCCATCTAATGTCCAAGAATTGTATTACATGGAAATATGAAGGTTTTACTTTGGTTTGACACAGAGTTTTTACCTGTTAATTATTGCAAAGAGTTTTAAAGTGTGTCTAAATGAATAAAAGCTTACATGAGTGAGATGCTTAGATCAGATCCTGTCCTGCACGTGGGTCACGGCTGGAGCACCCTCTTGGGCCATCTCTTTTATAAGCCTTTTTTTTTTTTTTCTTTTTTCTTTTGCCAGGGGGGTTGGTGAGGAATACGAGGGATTTTGTTACTTTCACGAGGAAAGCAAACAACAGAACACCACCCACTTTGCTCAGGGTATTAAAGATGGTTTTTAAGAACCGGATTGTGAAGGAGAACCAGTTCAGGAATGAGTGCTGAGAGCCGCCACTGCTGACCAGCAGACAAACCCCTGAACCTAGTCCCGAGCATCTTCTGTTCCCTTCAGTCTTCTCTTTCCTATCAGCATCAGAGTGTGCTGCTCCGTGGAGTAACGCACATCTTCTCCGGGGGACTTTTACCATGTCCTGCAGCAAAAATCGCTTTTCCACTGGAGAGAGGGTGGGAGGGGGGTAATTTGTTGTATTTCCAGTGTTACGCTTCCCGTTGAATTCCCCATTGTGTACAGAACTGCTGGGGACAGTTGGGACTCCTGTTGCTTTGCACCCCACGTGTGAGCTGCCTCTGCGTCCTTCCGAGGGTCGGGGCTGGTGGTCTGGTCACACCAGGGCGTGGGGGGCTCTCAGTCCTGCTGCCTCCCCCCTGGGGACCCGCGGGGTGCTGGCCTGGGAGCGGTTCCTGACGGCAGCGGGGGCTTTGCTGCTGTGTCCGTGACCTGCCGGACCCCTTCACGGCTGCACAGGGCGATGCCCTGGAGAGACCTGGAGCTGGGACCTTACGGAGAGATGATGTTCCAGGCGTCCTGAGTCGGCTGTTCTGGGGAAAGCGCAGGAAGGGAACGGAGTTTAAGGATTGACGGTTGCTGTGGTCAAAGGTTGGTGGGAGTTTTGGGAGCAATCGAAAACCTTCGAAAGGGGAGGTGATTGTCCCAGCTCTCTATGCAGCTTAGGTGATAGATTTGATGCAAAATAGCAAATATTTTGGATAGCATGAACTGGGGTGCAAAAATATGTTTTCTGAAGGGGGTTAATGTGCATCACTGGGTGGTTTGGTTTTCACAGCTTTTGTAGATGGCTGCCAGCCCTGGTAAAGCCGTCAAACCTTTGCAATTTGAGTTATTTGTGTTAGGGTAGCTCAGTGCTGGTAGTTTTCAGTCTTTACTTGTACTCCCTCAGTCTTCGCTTAAAAAATTTGGGTATCGGCGATAGCTGCAAGGAGGAGACTTCGTTAACTCCTGGTAAGAGCCGTCAACATGAAAACCCACCCGACAGAGAGTTGCTGGGAGTGGGGAGATGCAAGCGCTGTTAATGCAAGAAGCTCTGCTTTCCTTTCAGTTCCACCTTTCGGTGGGTGAATCTTGTCACCCCGAGGGGCAATGGAAAGATGTTGAACTGTGGATTCATCCCTGGGCAATGGTCGCCGCAAACGGAACAGCAGGAAGCTTTCAACCGCCCGGTACCGGGTGCTCTGCGGGCGGGGGGCGGCCAGGGCTGGCACCAGCGCTCCTCCAGGTCCCCTTGGACCATGCCAGGCTGTGACCTGCCCGGTTTTGGGCAAGTCCCCGGGACCGGGGGGCTCTGCAGGTGGAGGGGCTGGCCGGGGCTGTGCTGCTCTCCTCCCACAGGGCTCCTGCCATTGTTGGGCTGGGGGAAGGATTTGCATATCTGTGAGCACAGAGCTAATGGTGCTCCCTCCGCTCGAGGCCCTGCAAGGAAACTCCATCATCCTTCCCGCCCCAGCCCCCTCTTTTTTTTTCCTTCTTTTTTTTCTAAGGGCTAGTGGAAAATAAGAGCCAGCCATTGTACTTCACTGCGGCGGCATTGTTCTGCACCAGACAAAGATGGCATCTTTCTCCAGCCCATAGTTTCTGCTCCTTCAGCCATGGCTGGCTACTGATGAGCAGCTGTGCAGGCTCTGAATAGCCTACGGCATTTCTTAAAATCATTAGAAATATGAATTTTCCCCAACATGTGCCAGGCCCCTCCCAAAAATATGTGGCAGGAGGAGGGAAGCAAAGCCTTTGCTCTTTGTCCAGAATGTTTCCCTAAAATCAAACTTTCCAGGCGTGCTCGCTTTCAGAGAAAGCGTGTGAGTTCTCTCAAAGTGTCGGCTTCTTCCTGAATGACTTACATGAGTCCTGTTTAGAAAACTGGTTTAAAAGAAGAAATGTTTTTTGATATTTTCTGTAAGGCTTTTTTGAAGGAAAGAGGTGGGTGTGAAAGGTTTAAGGGGAGCTGTATAATCTTGTTTTGTGAGCCGGGCAGGTGCTCGTAATGAGTAGTTGAAGAAAATGTTAAAAATCAGTCCTGTTCCTCATCTGCCATCTATCTGACATTTCCGAAATACCATTTTGGGCTGTCACTGCGAGGACACGCTTTTTCTTCCCAGTCGTCTTCAAGTTCTCCTCCACCAGCCTGGCCATCTTCTGCTGTCTCAGCCTGCAGCCGGCTCGCCATCTGCTTGGTGGCTAATCAATTCACAAAGGTGCTGCCGGGCAGCGCCAGCTCCCTGCCCTCTGCCAATATTTTCTGGAAGTTGTCAAACATAGCTGAGTTTGTTCTCAGCTGTCACAATCGTTGCATTGATTCCAGCTTGCAGCACTCGAGTGACCGGTGGTTTCACAAGTGGCGTTTGCTCTGTTGTGCCCATTTGCTCAGGCTGGAGCCCGGGGAGCGTCTCCTGGGCTGCAGGTGAAGGTACCTCTGGTGTAAGCTGCCCGCTCACGAGTTTGCAGGGTGAGCCCGTGGGCAAGTCAGCAGCCCTGGACTCCAGATTCAGTTTCTAATTCCGTCTGCTTCCCTGAGGCAGTCGCTTTAATTGTGGATTCCCAGCAGGATGGAGAATGACACTCGATGTTTGGAGGCTGGTGTTAGCAACAATCACGCAGCACTGAACCACCCTGAGCTCCTCCGTGAACGTGACCATCTCCATCCACCTCGGGCTGTCGCGATACAGCCCCTCCATCGATCGTTGCCCCTGGGTCATGGTGAAGCTGCTGCCCCCCGGGAGACACCAGCTCTGTCGGCTCCTCTGGGCCATCTCCTGCTTCCACACGAAGCCGTGTGCCAAGCTTCGGGTCTTGCTTCTCGCCGTCCCGCTGGGTCCCGTGTTGAGGGCAGGGCTGCAGGTACGGCCCCCGCCGGGAACCCCGCTGCCGCCCGACCTTGGGGCTGCACAGTACATCCCAGAAATGGGAGCATGAATCCCCACCCGACCTCTGGAGGAGGAGGGCTGGCTGTCATTCCTCTTCCTTTACTCCTCCTTTGGCCGTCCGAGGATGTGATGCTGAAGCCGGTCCCTCTGACAGGTGCCAAGGCTGAGAGGAGCTCGGAGTGTCCCCATCCCCGTCATTACAGCCTCGTGCTCTCCTAAAAAGGCTTCTGCTGTACCCATGGCTCTGCTGATGGACCCTGTCTGAGATTGAGGGCAGGCTGCTCAGGGTTTGGTACATGTCGAGCACACAGCGTGGGAACCTTCTCCGCTTCTTCCCTGGCTCCGTCCAGCTGCCGCAACGCAAGAGCTCGTGGATACACTGGGGACAGGCAGAGGAGAGAGAATATTCCTGGTTTTCCCAGCCTTGCCTGCTTTCTGTCAACAAGAAGTGGTTAGCTGATGTTTCCAGTGCCTACTGGTTTCCAGCAGAGGTGGGCAGCTTTAGAACACCCAGAGCCCAGCTCTCCCAGTACCAGCTCCCAACAGGGAGCACCTGTCGTCGGTGCTGGCCAACGGCACGGAAAAGGAGCGTTTGGGAAGAGACAAAGGCACCTGCTGGCTTGAAACACTCAGTGTCTCACTTGGACGAGCTTCTCCATTGCCCTGTTAGTGTCCCTTGCCACCTGAAGAGCTGCCACCTGAAGACCTGCTCTATGTTTATATTTCACCCAAAGGGAAAAAGCCTTTTCTAGAAGCCACGAGAGGCAAACTCCAGAAGATCTTTCAGCCTGTTTTCCGTACGTGCTGCGAAATCCCCCCTGTTTGTCAGCTCTTCCGGGCGTCCTTTCTGTGTGACAGCCCCTGGTGAGCTGGATCAGCCTCTCCGATGGCAGCGGGGGTCCCGCCAGGCAGAGACAGCGCTGGTGTAGGGGGTCCGCCCGGCTGCCCCCCTTTCGGAGGGGGTGTTTTAACCCGGGTTCGGAGCAGGGTTTGCAAAACAGTTGTCGCTGTGTAGGAGCTAAAAGATGAGTGAGCCTTGTCGCACGCCGTTTGGTGAAGCCTTCCTAAAGCGGCTGCGAGTTGTTGTGCCAAGAGGATCTTCATGGGAAGAAATGACGCTTCTCCGCCGCGTGCTTCATTTATTTCCCGTGGAGAGGCGGCTTTGGAGATGTCGTCTTAGACCCCGTGCCTGTGACCCAAGCAATGTCTCTGTGCTCCAATACCAGGTTTTCTTGCTTAGCCTTTACTGTCTGTGCTGCAGAAATCACCCGCAAGCGATTGTGGAGCTGGTTTTTGTGTCTGTCCTCACTGTCCTGGTAGGTAAAGGAGAAGGAGCTGTGAGCAGGCAAAAGCAAATTGAATCTGCCCCGAGCTCTCTGATGACCGGTATGTGGGAGGGTTGCACGCAAACGTCTGTGTCTGCTGCTTGCAGCAAATGGAAAATCAGGAGCGGCAGTTCTGGAAGGAATGTGGACATTTTGGGGGGAATACTGTGATTTCCCTCCCAGGGCAGGTGGAGGCTGAAGGGGTACGTGGCCGATACAATGAAGGAGCCCTTGGTGGAGCCTCCCCTATGGATGCTCTTTGTTAATGGTGGTGCAAGGGCTGGGAGAGCATCCCTCGTACCTCCGTTATCCTGGGGACATGCAGGAGCGGGGCTGGCACACAGAGGCTCTCCCCCATCCCACCCCATCCCACCCCACCCCATCCCATCCCAGGCAGGGTTTCTGACAGAGGACATCGGGAGCGAGGGGAGCCGGAGGTGACAGGAGCCTCTCGTACCCACGGGAGGAGGGTTTATTCTGCAGGGTGATGAGCTGCTGGCATGAATCAGGACCTTTTCCTCGCGATTCCCTTCACCCACCAGCAATCCCTCCGCCTTGGACACGAGCCGCAGGAGCCTCCCTGCAAAGCGTGTGCAGGAGGGGACGTGCCACAGGCGGCTCGGTGCTCCCAGGGCCGGTGCTGGGTTGCTGTGAACCCCGGAGCACGTTCCTGGCTCTGCCGGCTGTGTGTGCACTTGGCTGTGGGAGGGTGGGAAAGATGAAGACACGGTGCTGGGGACCAGAATGCCACCAGGTGACCCGCTCCCTCGGGACTGGCTCTCCGTGTCCCCACGGGTCCTGGCCGGCAGAGGTTACACGGAGGGTGTTTACGAGCTCATTTCCAAGTTCTGGTTTTATGTCCTGTTTTATGATATGTTTATTCCCTTCGCTTTTATTACTGGTTTGCAGTTGCACAATCTGTGTGTTTGCTGGCACCAGACCTCATGGGACCCTGCAGCGATTGTCCCCACAGCTACAAACCCCAGGGGCGATGGATGTCACACCAAGGGATGCAGAGGAGTCTGCAACTGGGAAAAACCCGAAATCCTTTCGATACCTTTGCAAGTTTGAGTCTCAGCCCCCAGAGAAATAAAGGGATAAAGCTACAATGAACATCTCCCCCTGAGGTACTGGCAAACTGACCCCTCTGGATTTCCTTAGGAATCCCATTTGACTCCCAGAAATCAGCCAAGCTGTGCACAAGTAATTCAGGAAGATATAAATGGCGACGTTATAATGAGCAGACACCTATTTTAAGCATGATCTATGTTTTTAAGAAAATTCATTACACGAAGTCTTACGATACCAAGCTCTTCAATGAATTTTTCATGTCTGCATACCAAGATATATATAAAATGATCGTAATCGCACACCTTTGGGGCAATGCTGAGCACCAGCTGTTCCGCTGGTGATTTATAGGTTGCCATGTTCAAGGTTAATAATCAGGAGAAACAGGTTACAGTATGCAATGTATTTATGTCAGGTTAGAAGTTCAGTAGTGAGGAGATGATGGCAGGATGATATGTGCAGCTTTAATTAGCTACATCCCAGTTTTCTGGAGCATCAACAGCAACAGCTTTCCGGAGGTAAAATCTGTGAAAACCCACCAGTGCTGATTTTTATTTTCAACTCTGTTGAAATTAAACCCGCAAAATATCCTCTCCGTCCCCTCTGCAATCTGCATGCAGGCTGCCTGAGCACTCAATTCCCTGCCAAGGTAGACGGAGATTTTCCCAGGGCAGGGAGCAGGACAGTTTGAACTGCAAATGCAGTTGTGTAGATAATGCAGATAAGCCTCCAGTCTGTCCGCGCCCCAGCCTGGAAGCAGGAGCCGTGGTGGGGGCGATGGTTGGGGGACACCAGCCGCCGGTGGGGACATCGCCGGTGGCCGCGGTTGTTTCCTCCCCGGTTCCAGCTCCATCCGCAAATCCTCCTGCGAGAGGAGCAGTGGACCTGCGTGACCCCAGGATCTGCTCCCCTGTGCAAGCTGCTCGAACAGCAGAAGAAGGAAGGTTTGGAGTCAACACAGGATGCCACGTGTCTTTTCCAGGTTTCTGGATACTCGCCCCTTGGTTTGACTTGGGAACAGCCTGCAAACTGCTGAGCCTAGCGCCCAGCAACAGGGAAGAACGTTTGCATCCACCTCGACAGAGAAATTCTCAGCACTGGAGTTTTCTGACACGAGCAAAAGGTGCAAGCTGTTCTGCTGAGGGCTGGGGAGCGTTAGCTGGTCACCAGCACCGGGGTCCTTGGAGCATTGCATTGCTTTGCAAAAACCTTTGCTGCTTCTGTCCAGCGCTCCTGAGCTCCCTCAGGGCTGGATGCTCGTTCCCAGAAGTCGTCAGCTTTCTCCGCACGCTGCTGTGATTATATTCACAACAGGGAACCCCAAATCAGACGAGGAAAGGGGATAATCCATCTCAGGAGAACGGCTTTCCATCTCAGCAGGTTCAGCAGCAGCAGAAGACTCCTCTTTGGGTGAAAGCAGTCGATCCGTCCCATCCTCATGTTTCCAGCCCACCAGCCCGAGAGTGATGGGAGGCACGCTGGAACTGGGTACCAGCCCTGGGACAGCTCAGGCTTCGTGCCCACAAGGCTCCGCGTCCATCGTTTATCCTGGGATTGATCTGCAGCTCGGTGGGATCAGGGTCGTGGAGCACGGTGAGGCTTCAAGAAGGGGGCTTTGGGCAACCTGGGCTGGTGGGAGGTGTCCCTGCCCATGGCAGGGGTGGCACTGGATGGGCTTTAAGGTCCCTTCCAACCCAAACCATCCTGTGATTCTATGATTTCTGTGGTGTTGAGGCGCTACGGGCAGCACCATCCCTCACCCACGGACCCACCCGCACACGCTGACGGTCAGTGTCGTGCCTTCAGGTCCTGTCTCCACTTCCCGCAGTGCGTTCGTTTGTGCTGAGCAACCTGTTGAACGTATAACGACACACGCAGCCTGCCCCTTAAACAAATAGGGAGAGGCACCCTGGCATCATAAAATCACTAGAGAGAGGGCAAGGAATGGGACACAGATGAGATTTCATCCTCATAAATTGCCTCTCTATCACACTTGGAGTATATTCACAATAGGGAACTCCAAATAAGATGAGGAAAGGGGCTAATCCATTTCTTGAGGATGGCTTTAAATCTCAGCCTCTACCCATGCTAGAAAATTAATTACGGCTATGATGAATGAATGAACATCACCGTATCCTGCTTTCTTAGCCCAGTAAAATTCTCTTTACCTGAGCAGGGGCATTCATAAATGTCAGCAAAGCAAAACACGGAGATAACGGGACGCGTCGACCTGGGCGCAGGCAGCGGTGCTACGGGCACGGGAAAAGCTGCTGGAGCCTTTCCACGTTTGTCATTTCAAGAGGCCAGGCTGTCTGCGGCATTTCAGAGTGACCGACCGGGCAGTGGAGAAACAGGGTCCCCCGGCCGGCCACCCCTCCGTGCATTATTTCTGTGTTGCTGCAGCACTGGGCTGCTTCTCATCGGGCTCTGTGGGCATTTTTCCACTTCATCATTTCCAACCAAGACCTTTTTTAATCATGAACGTTGCCATTCAAAATGTTTCGAGACCCTCCGTGAAGGAGTGATCCCTGTTCCCAGGTCCTGGGAGAATCTGCTTCCGACACCGAGGGAAATCCTTTTGTGCAGTTCCCAGTTTGGTTTTCAGCTGCGTTGCAGGAGTTCAAGCTCGAGCATGTTTCCCCGATTTTCTCAGGAGGATGTTTGGAAGGCTGCGTCAAAAGCCTTGCTAACCTCTAGCATATCCCCGAAGCCTGTTACTTTACCACACAAGGAAATTAATTCGGTTTGATGCAATATGTTCTTGAGAAACCTGTCTTGGGTGAATCTCATCTCCTTGTTCTCATCTGTGTGCCTACAAATATTTTTTTTTTTTTCCCCGGGAAATGAAATGAAGCTGACGGTGGTTTATAATCCCCAGCCCTCCTCCCCCCTTGCCTCCCCGCCCCGTGCATCCTCTTCCTTTCTCCAGCCACACCAGAGCCTCTGTCGCTGCTGCCGCAGTCTCGGGCCTTCTGCTGAAATTTCCGTCTGTGCTTTCCTGTCCTGGCTTTATTTTTTTTTTCCCGGTTTGTTTTTTTCTATTCCTCTGGCGCAGTAACCGAACGGCTGGGTCCAGGGCTCCCCGGGGGATGGAAAGCTGCTGTTTTCCCTCGTGGGTCGTGACATTTGACCACCTCACCCTCGGCCAGGCAGCGAGCGGCAAGCGGCCTCGTTTCAGGATCCAGAACACAATTGCTTCCTGACGTCCCCGTGGACTCTTTCCAGCCTCCCGCACACGTTAAGCCTGTTCCTGCTCCTCTCCCCACTGTTTCCTTTCCTTGCAGCCTGGCGGCCTCTTCCTTCTTCTTAAACTTCTCTGCAGCGCTATAAACGTAGGCGGAGGGTTGCAGACGTAGAGAAGCCCCCCGGCCGCAGGGAAGGGTTTGCACGCGGCTGCTCCTCCGCAGGCTCTGCCTCCCTCTGCCCGCAGCAGCCGGCCGGCAGCAAGGCATCTCCCTCTTGCCAGGGCATCGCGGCAGACGATGCTGCCCCACCAGAAATGGTTGCAGCCTCTGGCTTCTCTGCAAAGGTCTGAGACACAGGGGGCTGTGTCCTCGGCACGGCTTTGTGGTCTCCCTGCTGGCACCCAAAGCAGACCCGGAGCTGCAGGTTCGTTTCCTCCACGTGCTAACGAGCTCAGCTGTTCTGGCAGCAGCAAAGCTGGGCGGGGGGCTCAGCTGTGTGCTGCATGAACCCCAAAAAGATGTCATCCCCAAAAGGACGGGGAGAAGCCCCATGGTGGAAACCGGCCCCTCCCCACTCAGCCTCTTGGAGCTGTACCCTGCGTCCATGCGGTGCCACCCTGCAAGCGTGGTCCCAGGGGGGCTGAGGGCATCCGCTGCCCATCCCACCCTTTCCCCTCTGCTGACTGGGGAGCCTTCAGGAACCTGGGGCCTTGGAAACCACCCCAGCCAGGGGTGGAGGGCAGTTGTTTGAAACTTGGCCCTGAGTCGTGTGGATGAATTGGGTTCCCATTGACATTTGGTTCTGAAGTTTTATCTTTGGGTCTAACTACACCTGCAAGCCAACCGGAGCCGCAGGTGGTTCTGTCCTTTGTGCCCACAGTCCTTGCTCTGCCATCTCACTCAGAATTCAGTGATGCCGGTGTCTGCAACAGAAATAAACCTCTGAAGACCCTCTGGTTAACGAATATGGAAAGCCCGGAGGTTTATACAAGTACCAGCGCTGAGGATGCCCGGTGATACAGATTTCACAGTTTACAGCGGGATGGTTATCTCGGCAAAGGTAAAGCAGCTGGACTGTAAAACTTGTCTAGTGAGCTAACAAGTCCTCATCCGGCAGAAGTCACAGGGGACATCCTCTAGTTTGATTTTTAATCATTTTGGCTTTGAAAAAAAATCCTCCTCTTCTCCAGCATACTATGAAACCATCTTTGCACAGGTACTTTGCATGCTGTGCCACTTGCACCAGCTCAGCTCCACAGCCCCCGTACTCCGTGCTCCATGTTATTGAAGGAAAACCCCCACCAAACAGCTTGAGGGGAGGGGGCACGGGGGACAGAGCTGCCAAAACCCCGGCTGGGTGCAGCCACGTCGTGGTCCCCGGCCGTGTGCGGTCCTGTACCTGCGCTGTGCACGGGGCAGCCGCCCCGGCCGTGCTGTGTGAACCTGAACTTCTGTGTGAACCTGAACTTGTGCATTTCCTGCCTTTGTGGTGTTTTGTTTTGCTCCATTGTTGGCCTGCCCGGCCTCCCCCCTCGCCTCGCCAGCGGATGCACCCTGAATTCAGCGTCTTCCTATTCTCAGAATCCCTCCCGTATTTTCTCCTCTTCAGGCTGCAAACAAACTTTGGTGCCTTGTCCATGTTTCGCTTGATTTTTCCAGCAGCTGAGTCAGCACCTCCCTTTCTCGGGAGGCAGCAGCCCCTTGAAGCCTCTGTTATCTTGCTCGTGTGCCATTTGCTCCATCCACCACCTCGAGCAGCTGAGATAAGTGAAGCAGTGGAGGGAGTAACCAGCTCCTCGCAGCCCATGAATGCTTCCAGTCAGGCTGGGAAATAATAGAAATATTTATTCCCTGGAAAAGCTTCCAGCAGCTGCTCTTGCTGCCTCTTTGTCTCATCCGGTGCTGCCTATCTCAGCGGCAAACAGAGCAGCCGGAGCTTCCCTTGCAGGGGCTGCTTTTCACCCAGCACCCGTTTAACTCTGCAGGGTAGAAACTGGGATTGCACCGTAGCTGGCAAAGCCGTGCAGCGGGCGTTATCGACACCCACTAGACCCGTGAGCTCATTTTGTGGCCCCTCCCTTGGCATCCCTAACGAGCCTGTGCCAGGGTTAGATGGGAAATTACTTCAATGTGCTCTTCTCTCTGGGAACACCCGCTGTGCCGCCGGTTCTGCGATGGGGAGCTCCTGCTCCGGGAGGAGGCAGTTCCGGGGCAATCTGCCCCTTTCGCCTGGACCAGCCTCTCCATCAGCTGCTGGTGGTGAACCTTTCCCTCCTCTCTCTCTGCAAATGAAAGGCTGAAAGCCGAGGTGCCGGGTTTATCTCAGGGGGTTGTGTCTGAGCTGTGGCTTTCGACAGCCTGAACGTGGCTGTAGGGCTGTGGGCAGCGGTCGCTCCCTGTCCTGGTTTCTCACCCCGGGGTGAGCGGGCTGGGGGAGCGGCCGGCGGTGTGTCAGGGGCAGGTACCGGGGTTTGTTCATGCTGTTTGTGGGGGCTCAGTGTGATACACCCCGTTCCCCAGCTGTACCAGGCTACCAGCGCTATCAGAGGTCTCACATGCCGATGTCTTTGTGTAAACAGATATTTCTGGTTGCAGTGAAAAGCACAGGGAGTTTCTGCGAGACCGAGCTGTCCTTCCCAGGTGCTCTGTTAACCTAAGGACGGCTGAAATCCCACCCAAGGCTTTTTGCTGCTGCTGCCCGTAGCCCACCCATGTGCAGCCCCCAGTGTGCATTTTTTGGGTTCAATCCCACCCTGCAGGCTGCCGGAGGAGACAGGCTCCTGTAGGTCTGAGCTGTGCACAGCGTCCCCAGGGCTCTGGCTGCTGGCGTGGGCGATGCAGGGTCTGCCAGCAGCCGCCGTGCCTCGGGACCCTCTGTCCCTCTCCTCCAGGTGCTTTTGCCCAATGTATCAGGTGGCCGCGGCTGGACCTTGACCGATG
The DNA here is from genome assembly GCA_013400615.1 of Syrrhaptes paradoxus. Taxonomy (NCBI): domain Eukaryota; kingdom Metazoa; phylum Chordata; class Aves; order Pterocliformes; family Pteroclidae; genus Syrrhaptes; species Syrrhaptes paradoxus. Next base: position 58,054 of record VZTO01024446.1, on the reverse strand, counting down.
GTTAATTAGCAGCGCACTGATTGCCCAGCGGCAGTGGTTACTCCCTGGAGTCAGCAGGAACTGCCTCCTGTCCTGCAGTGGGTAGGAGCTGCTCTCGCCGCGGGACGGGTGCCAGGGACCAGGAGCAGGAACCTGATTTCAGGGGCGGTGACAGCCGGCAGAGCAGGGAGCAGCAACTCCTCCGTGCCGCTTCCATCGGCGGGCTGCGGTCCCCAGCGTGGGTGTGGGACTGCTACGAGCATCGCGGCACGGCATACGGTGTTCTCAGAGAGGAAGGAAAGGGATTTTCGGTAAACAAGAGGGAGCAGTCCGCAGAGCTGGCTGCTGCCGCCAGGCAGCCGTGTCAATAACTCGCCTGCTTGCCTCGGATTGCAGATTATTTCAATGTCAGCACAGATGCCATTTCTGGAAACTCCCCGCAGACCAAGGACATCAGAGGAGCCATTTTATTGCACTTGATGGGTGAGTGCAGGAGGCAGAGGTTAATAAGACCGGCACCATGCACAGAGTACGCCGAATAAAAGCTGCAGCGTGAAAAGTTCGCATGAAAAGCGTTTCGTTTTCTCTAGGCACGCTGAAGAAAATAAAATAATTTCCTCCCATTCCTGTTTTTAAATGCACACTCATGGGTTTTTTGCAGCCGCTAAGGTGTGCAGCACAGAGCTGCAACGCTCTCCTGAGCACCAGCCTTCTCCCCTACCGCACGTGCTGCGCTGCCGCTGAACCGCCTTCCTCTGCACCAGCTTCTCCCAGGCTCCCTGGCACCGAAGGGTTTTGCACCAAAGCTGTGTTTGTGTTCTCGGATGTGACAACACCACACGAGGTGTTTTGGTGTTATTTGTAAAGTCTCTCTGTTCCTACACGCGAGCCACGTTTCTCTGTGGATGCAGGGAAGCCCTCCCGCCTGCTTTGGCTTTGGAGAGAGATTTGAGGAGAGTTATAGTTGTGTTTTTGAACACAGTTTAGAAAAACTGAATATTTTTCTGTGGACTCTAAAAAAATACTTGTGAGCATAGAACGGTTTGGGAGCAGATTTTCAGATCCTCTCCTCAGGATCACAGTGAGTTTTATGGCTGTGGATAAACCCCACCTGTGCCCAGCCCGGGCAGCACGCCATGTTCAGGGCCCCTCGGGGGTGCTGTGACACCCAAAGGCCACCAGAGCCCCCGTCAGCACTGATGTCACCGAGTGTGCTGGGGGGCTGCCAGCACAACCCCTGTTTGTACAGGTGACCTTGGTGTCACGGGGAAGCCTCCTCCTGCACGGGGCTGTGAAGAAGGGCTGTCTGTCCTTCCTGAAGAAGCCTCTCCAGCCCTTCAGGAGCAGCCCGGGCAGGAGGAGGGAGAAGGGTTTGCTGTGCTGCCCTTGGCGTCGTCGCCACACTGGGAAGGCAAAGCTTGGGGAGACGCTGGGAAGGAAGGGTCTTGAGTCACTGACTGGTGCGTGGTCCTGTGGGCTGAACGGGGAGCCGGGCGCAGCAAAGGTGAGGGTGTGAGCCCCAGGGGATGGGCTGGGATGGGAAGGGATGGGAAGGGATGGGATGGGATGGGGAGGGGAGGGGAAGGTAGGGATTGGGATGGGAGGGGAGGGGAGGGGAGGGGATGGGATGAGATGAGATGGGATGGGATGGGATGCCCACTCAGGCAAGTAGGCAGCTGGCTGAGAGCAGCTCTCCGAGCACGAAGCATCCGTTTGTCCATGCTGTGAGAGAAGGGAAGAGGGTGCTGTGATGTCCCAGACCTAATGACTCTTGACCACATTCATCGCAGCCGTAAGTGCTTACCAAGACAAAATACTAATGCGTTGGCTGGCTGAGTGCTCAGGCTCAGTGAATGCTGAGAAAGCAAAGGGGCTTCAGCTATTTTTGAAGACGACATATCCAGACAAAAGATGCAGCAAAGCCGACTATAACAGCATATGCCACAAAAAGTTAGCTCCTCGTCCTTTGTAGGCAGGATGGGCTGCAGCTGCAAGGCGGGGGGAGCGAGGGGGGCAGAGCAGGCGTGCAGCTGCTCCCCGTCACGTGGGGAGAGCCCACGCGGCACCTCCTGGGGATGGCTCGGGGAAGGGGAGGGAGGGAGAAAGGGAGGGGGGCTGCCCTGGGATCTGCTGCTGACGGGAAGCGGATATGTCGGATGAGGGACAGCGAGCACCAGGCTGTGCATCAAGGTGCTCCTGTGCAAATTGAAGGGTTGAAGGTGATGGAGTTGACGCTGTCTGTACGGAGCTGCAGAAGGATACTTGTGCTGTCCTCCAGGCGTCCTGAATTTTTTGTTCATTTGGAAAGTGCAACACTTTATTAAGGCAATTGATTTGCCACCAGTTGAGCTGGAAGAACAATGGATGGATAAACTGGGCTTTTTTAAACCCCAGATGCTTAATAAATGTATTCCTGGAGAGACAAGCACATATATTACAAATTCAGATGGGACAGGTGGGAACCAGTGAGTGGAGAATCCTCTGTGTTACATCCTTGAAGCTATTTTGCAGATTTCACAGATGATCCATCAGGGTTCAACACGCAGCAGTGCCATAGGCCAGGAGCGATATTCGTGAAGAATTCAAGCACATGAAGTTAATGATGTGAGAACAGGTGTTCACTGCGGCAGCGATGGGGAGGACTCTGGTGCGGCATCTATATAAGGCCAATATGAGCGGTGAGAGATTACAGTGCCTGTGGGGAGCAACAGGTGAGGGAGGATCCCAAGGAGCAGAGATGTCACGTGTGAGCCACGAGGTGATTCTGGAAAGTGTTAGAAAAGATGATGCTGCAAAGGCTACAGCTGTAACTCAAATGCAGGTGATCATTTCAAAAAAGTTTGAAATCAAGTGATGGATGCTGAGACAGCTACAGGGCAAAGTGGGTGGCGTTGGGGTGATGGCACGGCAGACCTGTCACCACCCGGATGAAACTGCCACAACCGTCCCCTTGCTGGGAGCAGCCCCCCCAGCCCATGCGTGGGTAGTGCTGAGAGCACTGCAGCACGGAAAGGTGGCTTCACGCTGGGGTTGCGATAATAGCGGATTGGAGCACTCAAGTTAATGCAATTTCCATTACGAGACCTTTTTCTCATTCCCCATAACTTTCTCAAATTAATTCTAGGTTTCCTTGCTTAAGCTTTCCTCATCAGTGACTTCTTGCTGTTGTTTAAGGGGCTGGGGGAGGGATGAAGGCAGAAATGCAACCAGAAACCTGGGCTTCTTTTTGACTCTGATGGAGAGATTTAACCCAACGCAACCGTTTGACCTGAATAGTTCAAACAAAACCAAACAGATTTCGTTCAGCCACAGCACAATGTCACAGACCTCTGCGGAACAATCTGAATTCCAAGGACATTGAAGTCATTCCTTCTGTACAGACACAGTAAGACTGGATTAGCAGCTAGCATACAGCTATGCACACATTCAGCTCCTGAGCACCTTTTGAATTTTTTCCCCCCCATCCTCTTCTCCTGGAGTGTCTCTGAGCACGGCGAACTCCACCAAAATCCGTAAGTGTAAACTCCATTGAAATGTCCAGGGCAAGCGGACTGGAGGATGCAAAACCTCTTACCAGCACGGTAGGAGACATTTGCTGTGAACACGCCAAAGAAACTAAGCAGGGGACAAGGAGCACAGGCTGCTGCAGTCTTGGGTCCTTTTCTGTCACTGTTGGGTCTTAATAACTCACGTTTAACGTTGCTTTGTCAGATTGTGAGTTGAATTTGCTGATAGGGAAAGTTTATAACCTGCCTTACCAGCAGGGACTGGGATAAGAATGTCAATGTGACATTGCCTTAAAAAATGGAAGTGAAAACAACGGGGAAAACACAGGGTGGAAAGGGAACGGATGCTGTTGAGAAGTTGGAGACACTGGGAGAGGAGGAGCTTGAACCTGCTGCCAGCAGGACTGCAGCATCTCAGAAAAGTGTGTTTCTCCTCAGGAAACAGTATTTTTAACATATTGGAGCCTACCTACCACTGCTGCAAACCTAGTACACATTGTCTGAAGGATGCGACGGTAGGTTGAGAATTTTCAGAAAACACAAAAGATCAGACAAATTCTGCAGCTGGCTGGTCATTTCAGCTGAGAGACTAAAATACCAGCAAAAAAAAAAAAAANAGGCCGTTCAGAGGGACACGGGATTGTCCCACTTTGGAGCAAGGAGCTGTCTGCTCCTGGATGCAGAAGCTCCCAGCTTTCTGTCCTGAGGTGACCTCCCGGCTCTTCCTGGAGGAGCAGAGGTGGGGGTCCCGTGCTGGCCAGGATGCCCGGGCTGGGTACCAAGAAGGGAAGGGTTTGGTGGCCCTCCTCCGCCTCCTGGCCAGCACCATACTGGTCCCACTTCCAGGGCACCGACCTGCAGATCCGCAGGGATCCTCACGGGTTATTGCCACCACATGGGCACCTGCCTTCGCCAGCAGCTACACCTCCTCCTGTGCTGGGGGACAGCCGGCGGGCTGGGGACACCAGCTCTCCCTCTACATACATTCATCAACAACAGTAACAGAGAGGTTCCAGTGAACTGGAAACAAATGCTCAGCAACACACGAAATAGTTAAAGAAGAATTTCACCCCAAAGATGACCATTTCATTTTTTTTTTTACCTTTTAAAGTCCTTAAACATAAATAATTTCCAAAGTGAAACATCATTTTAAAATGCAGAATTGAGTATTTTAATTTTGAAATTTGTAGATATTTT
>VZTO01024446.1:8324-42465 GCA_013400615.1 Syrrhaptes paradoxus | reverse complement strand
TTTTTTTTTTTTTTTTTTAAATGTGTGTTTTCCTTTCCACTGCAAAGGCCCGTCTCTCCCTCCCAAAGCCCATATGCTCCTGTCCTGTTTGACCGCAGCGTGCAGGAAATGGCCTCAGTCCAATTAGCAGCATGGGAATTAGCGCTGCTCAAAACTCCTGCTCCTGCCGTATCCCCCTCCCAGAGGGCTGAGCGTTGGTGCTCAGTTTTCTCTCCTTCTCCCTCTCTCCTTTTTGAGCAGCACACTATTAACACCGTGAGGTCGGGATTCAGGGCAGTGAAAGCTGCGGTGCGAGCTCAGGGGTGTTTCAGGTGAGGGGTGTTCCCAAGCTGTGTTTTATCCTGGTTTGCAGGTACCATCCTCCCTGTAAGATGTTGCATCGTGAGCTCTCAACATCCGATACTTTACTTAAGCCTGAGCCTCTGGAGTCCTGTGAATAACAGAGAAAAATCCCGGTTTTAGCACCCTCACCTTTGTGGAAACTGTGTTGAGAGTCTTCAGAGTGCCAATGGAAAATGGGGGATAAAGAAACCACAGTTCCCTGCATACGCCTGTTACACAGNCCTGTGAATAACAGAAAAAAATCCTGGTTTTAGCACCCTCACCTTTGTGGAAACCGTGTTGAGAGTCCTCAAAGTGCCAATGGAAAATGCGGGATAATGAAACCCCCACAGTTCCCTGCGTACGCCTGTTACACAAACATACGCGTTTATACTGAAATCGTGATTTTTAAAGGGAACTGGGGTGGGGACAAACCAACACATGCTCTTTGTATGCTTTGGGTTGACATTTCTGCATGGACACCTTGAGTTGTAAAAGGGAGAAATTAATCTGAGATGACGTAATCGCAATACCTCGTTTTTAATGTCCTGTGCTCGAGCTGGCACCAGTGTGACTTTGACACGACGTGTTTCTGGGAGGATGCACAGTGACCGTAGGGAAGAGCTGGCCTGAGCTCTTTTGCCGTGAACACGAAACAGGCGAAGGAAACTTTTTATTTCGGCTGCTGGACACAGACCAAGGCTGTGGTTTTCCCTGGCTGTCTAGCTCCCAGACCCGCTCTCGGCTCTCGCAGTGAGTGCCTACTGTCACTGGAACGGGTTTCTCCAAGTCCTGGCCTGGATTAGGCAGTGACAGATCTGCGTGAAATGCCGACCACGTTGCACAGAACTCAACCTTTTCCACTGCAATTTAAAAAAAAAAAAAGCCTTTAGAGCATGCTTTGAAAAAGTTGCAACGGAAAACACGTCTGACGTGCGAGGCAGTGAGTCCCTGCTGTGTTTTTGCTGTTTGTCCGCAATCACAGACAAAATTAAACGTCATTATTGCCGTTATTTGATTACCCTGTGCCAAGCAGTGTCTGCTCAGCCAGAGCCCAGTTGCACTGGCTGTTCTGAGAAATGATCTCCAGGCACAGGAGCTGACGTGTGGGTTATAAACTGCAGTGACCGGGAGAAACCGGTGGAAAGGCAGAAGAGCATCCGTACAGCCCGAGAACAAACTGCACCGGGGCACCCCGCTTCCCTCTCCTCCTCTGCTGGGAAGCTGATGAAGGTGTCTGGTATATCAGGAGGCATTTTAGGAAGTCAAACCTCTTCTCCACAATCACTGGGACAGAAACGTGTGGTCTCCCGTGCGTTCGAGATGCCTAACGCAGATACCTGCTTGTCTCCTCTCTCTAGAGGGAAAGCTGGGCAGGTCCTGCACAGACACAAAACAAAGGGGCACACCTGGACGCAGGAAGGGAAGCCAACATTTCCAAATGTCTTTTTATTCTGAGCTGGAGCAAAGTGGAAAAAATTTGCCAAAAGAGGGGAGAGCGCATCGGCAAGCAAGCTGGAGGGCGTTGCAGGCAGCTCGGGTCCCGAGAGCAGCACAGCCCCTCAGTAAGGTGCAAATGGTGCTGAACTGGGAAGAGTTTGGCCGCAGGAGAACACAAGGTAGTGTGGCTGGAAGATAGCAGCTGGGTGGCAAAAGTCAACAGATGACATTTGTGGCAGCCTGGAGGCAGGCCAGAGGTCCGTTTCGCAGGATGGGGAACTCTTGCTCTGTCATTCAGGAGTAGGAAATTAAATAAGAGAGCCCTAGGAAAGGGTCTGGACAGATGCCGTGACACAGGACCGAGAGACACCAGTAGCCTTTGTAATAATACTGTTTTCCTTGATTTTCAAGAAAGATTTATTTCTGTTTTTATTTAGGAAAGAAACTGACTTTTGTTGATATACTGCTCAGCCAAACAAGACCAGAGCAGGTACTATGGACAGGAGGATTTAGAGGGGTCCCTGGTAGTGTACGGCTTCACCTCAGTGTTTGACAACAAAAAATTCTCTGGTCAGTGTGATTGCACCCCACCTGTGTTGGGCTTTGAGCTGCTGATTTGTACGAGCAGCACGGACCCACTCCCACCCTCGGCATGTTTGGCGAGTCCTGAGCAGCGCCCATGCCATGCTGCCCCAGGAATTCGTTATTATAACACCGTGGCTGCATTCAGACATTTTTATAAAATGATTTTCTTCAAATCTAACCCCCACTGTCCCTCAAACACACACCTGTGTCGTAGGGAGCCTGTTGTCATCCCTCCTTCCCCTTCTGAGCGCCCATGACCCAGCCAGACCTCAGGGCTGTCCCCGGTGCCTGGGATGCTGTTGTGCCTCTCGTGGTGTGTCTGAGAGGAGGCAACACGGCTGCTCTGCTGTGACAGCGGCCAGGCTGGCGGGTGCCCCGGTGTGCCGGGAGTGGGTACGTCCGCCCCGTGCACGAGGGTGCTGGGGGCAGGATTGCTCCGCGGGGTCCCCTCGGGGTGGGTGGCTCAGCACCAGCCCTGATCACCGACCCGTGCGGGGGCATGGGGTCCTTCCTTAATTAGCCGTGGCCTGTGGTCATTGACAGGCTCTCGGCCGTTTTAATGAAAAGATGTGTTCTAACAGTGACCTTGATCTAACCGGGAGGTGCCAATCACAGGGAGAACGGCTGTCACGGCACTCATCACCGGCACACGGGGGACCGGGGCACCAGGCAGGCACACTGCTCACTGCTCTGCGCCTTCATCCCACAGCAGCTTAGGGGAAGCCCCCAAGCCCAGAGCAAGGGATTTCAGATTTTCCTTCCCACCATGTGCTCAGCTCCCGGTCTGAGGAATTACACCTTCCGTGGGCTCTTGCTGAGCTCAGTGACCGCACAGATGTCTCCTCTGTCCTCTGCTGGCGGTGACCCTGTCCTCCAGCTCCCAGGCAGCCCTGCCGATGGCTGCAGCACCCCGGGGTACCCCGGCTCTGGGGGGTCCCACGCGGGGGCTCCCGCTCCCTCTCCCCAAATCTCCTTCTTTGTTCTGTGCCTTCATTCCCTATTCATGTGATCACCTCGGCGCGATGCTTTCTCTCTCCTTCCCTGACTCTGCAGGAATCAGCGGTAGCTTCCCTCTCCATCTGCCGCTGCAGAAGGCTCCTGGGCTGCGCTCTGCCCTTCCCCCAGTATTTGTAGGTCTCTCCCTCCCTCCTCGCCCTCTCCCCCCCCTCCACCCCCTGCAAAAGTCCTCAAGAGTCAGCTGTCACTTGTTTTTATTTTCTCCTGGCTCCTGCAGCACGGTCACATCTGACTTGCCTGCACTATTCCTCCGTGGCTGGCGGAAAACGTGGCCAACTTTCGCCTGGTGTCACTTTAGCAGCCTGGGCCGCCTCCTCCTCCTCCTCCTCCTCCTCCCTCGGGGTCCTGGAAGCTGTTGCCACGCTGTCTCCCCTCCTTTCTCATCATGGCTGGGCTGCAGCTGGTGTGACTGGTTTGAGCAAATCTGGGGCCCCCCGCGAAGCTGCTCAATTGAGTTTCCTCCCCCTCCCCTCCCCCTGCCCCTGTGTGACTTTTCCCCCTTCCCCCTCCCCTCGGTGGGGAGGAAGGCCAGGCTGAGCCCGGAGATGGAGACGGGAGCGCTGGTGGTGGTGGTGGGCAGGGAACTCGGGGCAATGGCAGGGGGCAAGGCAGCGGCTCTGGGGATAGAACGAGGGGTTTCTGAGGTCCCCTCGCTACAGCCGGGGGGGTCCCCGCTGCCTTCTGGGGCTCAGCTGGAACAAAGCACCAGGGGCTCCACCTGCGCTCCAAGGGCGAGGGGACACTGCTGCCCACTGGGCTCCAGCACACCCCAGCATCCCACCGCCCCATCCCACCACCCCAGCCCGTACTGCCTGGCTGGGACCACCGAGGTCCCCCCAGTCCTTAATGAATTGACCCTTTCCTGCTTTCCTCCTTATCCTTTTACGATTGCCCTGGGGCACGGTTCATTTTTACTCCCTCCTTTAATGAGTCAAAGGGGTCCAGTTGGAGGCTTTCCAAGACGAAGCTTCCTGCGTTTCTTTACCCTTTCTACAAGCTTAATGAATATGCCACCAAAAAAGCTCATTAGATGTAATGTCAGTTCTATTTCTGGTGCTCCCTCTTGGAGAAACTGCATCCTGCGCTGGCAGGGCAATGAACCCAGTGAGAGCCACAAATAAATACCGAACCCCCCCTGTCCCTTCCTTTCTGTCCTTCCCTTTGTCATGCTTAAACTGGACCGAGGGAAGATTCTTCTGACCTCTCGCTGTCCGTTTACCCGGGGCTGTCTTCTCTCTTGGCCCCCTTGCACTAATACCGATAGTTTTCGATCCTTGTTGCTGCCCAGGCTGCTGCTGCGGCAGGGGACAGCGGCAGTGGCGCGTGGCAGAGAGGTGACACGCAGGGGGCTGGCGTGTGGAGGTGGAGACAAGCCACGGTGCTTGGGGAAGCCATCAGCCCTGTTTACTGCAGGTGAATCAGAGCTCCATGACTGGTGAATCACTGGAGTATTTGACATGTCAGAGAGGTGGAAAATGATTCACCGAAGGTTTGATCTCTAGAGATTAGATTTATTTTTTTTCTTTTTCCCTACCAAAGAAATTTTGGATTGCTTCAGGGTTTGTTTGGGTCCCTGCCTCCCTTCCAGGGAAACGGGCAGGCAGAATGGAGGGGGGAAAGGGAATTTAAAGATGCAGCTAGTTGTTTGGGAAGAGTTCCCTCCTGCTGCCTGTCCGCGGCTATTGTCTGTCGCAGGCGTGTGAGTTGCAGGCAGTAGCCAGGAAGGGAGAAGCAGCCGAAGGGAGAGGATGTGGTTACTCTGCAATACACTGCATCTCCGCTCCAGAGTTGCAAAATGCATCTTTCTTACCTTGTGAGCCCCTTGAGCCCTCCCGAAAGCTGCAGGAGAGAAGTTCTTCTTCTGCCTTTGTATTTCACTTTTTACAGATGTATTTTTCAATGCGACACTATTTTGCCATCCATGTTACGATCATCCGGTGAGGAGACCTTCTGTCTTGGGAATGAGTATTCTCAGCTCTAGGAATCACGAAATGCAACACGGCTCTTGGTGTAGCAGGAGCACTAATGTCCTCACAAAAAGTCCTGTTTGCATTTGAACCTGAACGAGGTGTTACAGTGATGTAAAGGGCACAAGTCAGGAGTAGCCAAGATTAGTGGCCTCCAATTGGTCTTAATCTTTTTCCCTTACCATTTTCAAAGATATATTAATAGCTTCAATTTTTAATTTGAATTTTCGTTCCCTGTATAAGGTATCATTAAGCTGAAAGGTGCAAATGGATGACACTGTTAATTTGGTCTGTGTGAATGTCTTTGCCTGGTGTCGGAGGCTCAGGTGTTTCCAGGTTGGTTCCCCATGTGGATGTCAGCTGTAGAGAACATTGTGTCCTGTACCCCCAGGAGCATGGGGAAGGTGATGGTGACTGTAAGGCACCTTTAACTTTCTAGCCTTTCTCTAAAGGAGCAGCCCCCTGTTACCTGCTTTTGTCCACTTTCTTTGGTTCACATCCCAGGAGACAGCAAGGCACTTGCTGGGTACAGCCCCTTGGTATGAGCACAGGTCACAGGATGGGTCCCCGTTTCGCCTATTGTGGAGGACGTTTGGACAAGAGTGCTGGCTAATGCTCTTTTGCAGAGTACCTGCCCTAAAAGTGATGCTACTTAGACACTAATCACAGTTTCTTTTTATATTTTGCGTTATTATTATTTTATTCTAATTAATACTGTGATGCATGAAAGCTGCTTGCACCATTAAAATGATGAAGTAATAATACAGAAGATGAGAATCTCTAGAGCTAAGGGACAAAGGGAAGCAGCAATTAGCAGAGCTATCTTTAGCTCTTTGGCCCTTTGCAAGGACAATAGACAGCTATTTAACGTGGGGGCTGGGAAAGTGCTGTTTAAAAAAAACCTACTATGAGAATACTCCTGCACTAAGTTGCTTAGTTCTCCCTTGTTTGCCCTAGCACTAAAACAGCCCTGTGTTTCTTAGTTTTTTAGGATGAAACTGTCATGCATCCCTCAACCTCGTATCCTCTGAGGGAGACAGGAATTCTGCCAGGCAGCCCCACGAGGGACTAGCAGTGGTGATACACTCCCCACCATAGCCAGCACCTCCCTGTTTGGGAGCAGGCTGCGCCTGGCAGCTGGTAAGGAAATAAATAAATAAATAAACCCCAGGAATCAAATTCCTGAGGAATCTGGTCATTTCAAGGTTCCTCTATAGATTCACAGGTTTTAAAGGCCAGAAGGGGCAATTATATCCTGACCTCTGGTGCAACATAATCCATTGAATTTCTCCTAGCGTTGCCGGCACTCAGCCATACGAAATGAGTTTGTGCTCTTTAAAATCCTCTCCTCGGCTCCAGCCTCTTCCCTCGGACAATCCCCTCTTACCCCTCATGCTCTCCTGTTCAGCCCTGCACATGTGGGTGAGGATGTTCTCAGGTTTGCTAACAGCAGCAGCCCAGGAGCAGGGCGGATTTTACGCTAGAGCAGCGCAGAGCAATCCCTGTGCTTGCTGCTTCACCTCCGAGTCTTCACGCGGCGTTTCAGCCTGGCTCCCGGAGGCAGGGATTAGCCTTCACAGATGTGTGGCAGATAGCTCCTGCCTGGGCCCCTCCATGGAGAGGTTTCAGGGCTCTCTTCTCGTCCCCAGCAGGGAGGAGGGCTGGTACCTCTGCCAAATGGCTGCAGAGCGGCAGGACCGCAGCTGGGGGCTGGCTGGGCTGCAGCCACTGCCGTGTGTCTCGGTGCAGCCTCGGAGGGGGAGAGCTCTTGTCTTTTCCCTTTATTTATCCCTGTGACAGCTGTGGTCTGGGGCTGGCTTCCTCTCCCGGGGACAGTGGCAGCCAGTGGCCAGCCCGGCTCATAGACCTGCTCTGGGTGGGTTTGGGAGCACGTCGGTGTCGAGGGGAGCAGGAAATCTGCTCAGGCAGAGCTGAAACACCGCAGCAAGCAGAGGATGGTTTCCCTGGAAAGGCTGGGAAGGGAATCTGGGTCCAAACCACTGGGCTGGGCAGAGCAGGGACAGACCACCCCTGGCCCCGCGTCAGAGCAGCCCTCCCGGGACACCTGGGCGGAAGAGATGAGTGATTCCTGTAAAGGGGCTGAGTGACTAATTTGTTTAGTCAGAGGATGATTAGCTCCCCAGGAGGCTGGTCAAAGCCTGGCAGCTGCCTGCAGCCTGGCAGAAGGCTGCTAGCGAGAGGAGGGCTGGGGTCCCAGCAGGGCTCAGAAGCGGGCACGGGGCAGCGGCTGCTCTCTGTGCTCACCCCTGCGCTTGCTACGGCAGCGGCGTTGCCATCACCTCGGTGCAGGCGAGGGCTGACTCTGGCTCCATGTCTGCAAATGTTAAACCAGTTTCCTCCCTCTCAGTTCTCTTATGATGAATCCCACTCCCCATGGGCTTCAGAGATTTAGACGGAAACTCCGAACCGAGATTCTCTCTTGAATGCTGTAGAGGTGAAACACGTATTCTGCACCCTGAGTCAGGTTTGGTTGAGCTTTACATCTGCCCTGAATTCTGTGTTTTTTTATGGAAAACAGTGTAGTCAGGCGCAGATCAAGCGAAGATTTGCCCTTCTACCCCTCTGTGCCAGCGCTCCTACAGCTTTACCCGACGTCTTCAAACACACGCTGCCTCCTCACTTAGAGCTGAGCGATCACAAGAGGCTACTCTTCCTTTTTTTGGCCGGTTTATTTTTTATTTACTTACCTATTTGTTCAGGGCAGATGTCTAACTATCCCAGCCGGGCAGCAAAGCTTGAAGGCTCAGGCCAGGGAGCAAACGAAAGAACCCCGACTGCATTATTTCCAAAAAGTCTCGTGATCTGTTAAGCGTGTCTCCCTGCCTGCCAAGGACCTGAATGGTGCTTTTGGGCTGGTTGGTTGGCAGCACCGCCACCTCCAGCAGTTTTCCAGCCTTCCCCCAGGAGCGGTGATGTGGTTTATATATCTCAGCCTGCTTTTCCTCCTGCTGCTGCCTTTGCAATGGCTGGAAGTCGTTAGCGAAGGGAGTAGGTGTGCCTAAAACCCCTCCGTGCGGTGCCCTCCTTCCCCCAGTGCAATTCACTTACCAGTATAAACAGTGCGATAACTTCGTTCTGACGGGCTGTTTTAATGTGCTATAAAATATAAATTTAGGCAGCACATAAAATAAGCTTTTCCTGCCATATGACGGAAACCACAACTGTCTGGCATGGACACACAAGCCAGAACCTGAAAGGAAGCAAAGCATAAAGCCAGACACAATCTTTGATCATATGTTGTTTAAAATTAACAGCACAGATCGTAACCACACTTAAATAACACATCTGTCTGGGGGTTAGATGGGAACACACAATATGCTTTTTTAATTCATTATGCATTTGAATCTCTCCCAAGTAACAGGTGGTTTTCTGACAGCACAGCCTGCCAAAAGAGTGCTTGGGAAAAGGCTGGCTGATGGTTATCCTGGGAGGTGAGGTACCCTGGGTTCCTGGATAGCAACGAGCCCTGGCTCTCTTAACCCTTTCCCCGCTGGTCCTGCGATGGCTCCTGCTGTCACGAATGCCCTGCCTGCGTGATGGCACCTGTACTTGAGCCTGCCCTGGGGCAGGGCAGCAGAGGTTTGGGGTCCCCAGCAGTTGTGGATTTGTGCCCTTTGTGTGCTCCCATTGCAATAGTCCTTCCTTTTGACCTGTTCCTTGTGCAAGCAGCTGCTCTGGGAGGCAGGGGAAGGAGAGACATGACTTCCTCCAGGTCTTGCTCATAGTAGTTCACGTTTTTGGCCAAATAAGCTCACCAAAGGGTGAGGGAAAGCCTTTCCCTCCTGCCAGGGGCTCTTTATTCCTCGTACACCCCCAGCCCAGGGGAACAGCTTCCTCTGGTGCTCGACCCAAGCGCCTAACTTCCCACCGGTGCTTGGTTAGACCTCCTCCAGGCTGTCCAGGCCAGGGGAGCTGAGCTTTGCAGCCTGGGGATGGAGCAGAAGTCATCCAGCCTTGCTGGCTTTCCGGCATCTAATGACATGTTAGCCCTCGGGGTCCTCCTGGGTCACTGGCCGTGTGCTGTTCGGGTGGAAGTCTGCCCAGAACAGATTTCCAGAGCAGCCGCCACTGCTACCGAGATGAAGTTTGTTAACACGACCTTCTCACACACACCTTGTTATGTTTGGTGGAGTCTGTGGAAGCACAGGCAGTTACCGGGAGCTGTGGTATGATTTGATTCCGGCCACCCCATTAGTCACGGGGAGGCTTTCAGAAACCCTGGCACCGAGCAGGCTCGGGGAGCTGACGAGCTGTGTCCTCATTCTGTTCGTGCTGAATCCCTCTTTCTCACACACTCATCGCACTGTTCTGTTTCGCCCAGCGCCTGGGCAGGGATGGGCACTGGGATGCTGTATGTGCCTTACTGTGAGTGGCAGTGACACGAGACCCTGGAGACACGGTGTTTGGGTTTGGGCTTCGGTTTGAGACCTTTGCCTGCTGGGCGGATGGAGGGAGTCTTGCAGATCCCTGATGCACGTGGTCATAGGCAGGAGAGGGGCACAGCCATCGGCACGATCTAACCGCAAAAGTCACTTTTCTCACTGCTTGCAAATTAGGGGACTTTCTAGGAACAGCACCTGTGTGAAGCACACATACAGAAGACGCAAAGGGAACGGGTGGGGATTGCCCCGGCAGCTCCCCGTGCGGCTGCCCTGCGGCCCCCACTCCCCTCCTCTCCCCTGCACCCCCTGGGCAGCAGCGGGAGGGATTTCCCCCAGGTCTGACGCCTGCAGCCGCAGGAGGACATCATTCCCCAGCGCTTGCAGAAGAGATGAACCACCTCGCCTGGACGTGAGGAGGCACATGGTGTGTTCAGAAACCCTGGTGCGGGGGGAGGCAGAGCCGCCCAAGCGGTGGAGCGGGCTGCAGGGGTGCTGGAAAAGCAGAGTCCCCATCACCTGGGTGTCACCCGCCATGCCTGTGCACTGCGGTACACGGGTGGGGAGTGCCCGGCTGCTTTCCGAGGGGTGTGAAGCCCCCCAGGCCAGGGGCTCCCCGGGGCCGCTGCCGCCCACCAGCCCGGCACCGCGGCGCGTGGGCAGAGCACAGCTGTCAGCTGCTGTCCGGGGGGACTGGGCTGCGTGTGACATCAGCGATCAGATGGGAACCTCTTCCAGCTCGTGGGCAGCTCGCTGGGTTACCTCATCCGCAGCCGAATGACCTCATCGGTGTGAAATGCGGCGAGTGCAAGGCAGGAGCAGGGCAGGCTGCTCCCCGGGACACAGCAGCGGGTTGCGGAGGAGCCGTCCTCTGCCCGGCCGCTCAGGAAATAAACTGGAGATCTGTTAGTTTTGCAATTATCTCGATTCAATAGGTCCCCTGTAAATTGTCCGGGTTTGCTTTGCAGGGCTGTGTGGGGGTGTTTGTGTGCACACCCGTTGGGTCCCTGTGCAAGAATCAGGCTGTGCTGGCCCCGGTCCTGCTCTTTGCTGTGCCCAGCTGCCACGCAGCATCCCCGCAGCAGCGCGGGGAGAGCCAGCCTGGCTGTTGTTCTCTGCTACAGGCTGAGACTAGGAGAGCAGAGCTCTGCATCCTTGGGTTTAAACATATTCCTTGACCCAGATTGCCCTGCCTCACCTCTTTAAAAACAAACCAACAAACAATACGTATCTAAATAAAAAAATTGCATGTGTTGCCTGGGAATATATTATAAATTATCGGTGCCATAGGCAGCGGGGTTTATTAGCCCCTGTCAAGCTGTTCACAATGTAAAGGACATACTGACCTAGAATGATCTCTTCCTTCCAATCAGCATTTCAACTGTAACAGGAGGAGAGCCAGTATTTGTGCACTGGTGAGGTTAACCCTTCGGGCTGCCCTTGCAGATATTTCCTCTAGGATTTCACAAACAATCCCAACCCTGGCAGGCCATATTTATTTCTAGTCAACTCCTTTATTAATCAAGGAAGCTGTGAGCTGGAGCTTCTGAAAGCAAACATGTTTTACATTCCTTAGAGCACGTATGCACGTATGTATCTGTATGTGTGTATGTATGTGTCTGTATGTGTGTATATATATATTTGTATGTGTGCATTTATCTATTTTTCTTTTCTCCCAGGCTATTTATCACGTCCAGTTGGACACATTGTGCGAGCACAGCTGCTCTTATCTGGCATGGGGCAGCATATTCAGGGGAAGATTAAAGCTACCATTTCGCTTTATTTCATTTCTCAAAGCACAGCCAGCGCCTGTGCGCGTGTGTGCGTGAGCGCAGAACCACAGCTGTAAGCGGTGTTGGCACGTGCTGTCTCCGGGCACTAGGTAAAGGCACATCTGGAGCTCGCAGCATCCTGGAGATGGTTGCTTGAGTCCCAGGAGCACGGGTCGGACTGGGAATGGGGAGCTGGTATCCATGGTGAGGCTCCCTATCTCACAGTGCAGGTGTGTGCATGTGCGTTATTTCTTGGAAAGGCCGTCCTCAGGGGGGAAGAGAGAAACCAGGAGAGAGGTAATTAGGAGCTACTTGCACAACTGAGCCAGCTCATCAGGGACAGTTCGGGAAGGACAATGCTGGGAGCAGGCGACGTGTGTGCAAAGGTTTCACGCAGCCTGCCAGCGGCCATGCTGGCTCTCCTTCTTTTTCTTTTTCCTTTTTTTTTTCTTTTTTTTTCTTTCTCTTTCCTTTTCCTTTTCCTTTTCTTTTCCTTTTCCTTTTCCCTCCTTCTTTCTCCTCTCCTCTCCTCTCCTTTCTTTGTCAACTCAGTGTGGCAGAGCTGCTGCAAAACACAAGCTCTGGAAGCTATTCACATGAGACAGGTGATTGAAACAAACCCTTCCTGCCTGGGCTGTGCACACTGTGTGTGTTTCCAGGCATAGACCTAGGGCAGGGCTGAACACGGAGCTCTTCTGTCCCAGCCCCACACATCGAAGAACGCGTCCGTTTCACTTGTGGAAATCTGGAGCCCCCCGAATCCTGCCTCAGCTTCCCAGCATCCCCCAGACCGACAGCAGCACGGTGCTGCCTTAAGCTCCCAGCAAAAATTGGGTGAATATGGCTCATAATCCAAGCGTAAGTGGATTTACGGGTTGAAGAGGCAATCCTCCTTCTGCTCTGTGTTTCACAGTGCTGCTTGGAAAGAAAATTGATGCATGATTGTATTAAACCTTCCCTGCGCCCCAAGCCCTGCATCATACTGGAAAACAACCTGTCCTCGTGGGGTGCTGAGCACTGGTCCTTATGAAGCACTGGGCACCACGTAGGATCAAAATCCTGGTACAGGATCAGACTTGTCAGACTCAGAAAGGCTTCTATTAACTAAGAACATTTAAGTGATGCTCACTAGTGGCTTTCTCTTTGAGTTTTGCTGCTGTCTTACAGGCAAGCAGGGTTACAGCTCCATGTGCTGGGGGGGGTGTGAGCCTTCGTTTTGCTGGAACAATTTTGAACTCGAGGAATTGTAGGAGGAACCTGCAATTCTCTCATGCAGGTGGAATTAGAGGAAGCTATGACTCATTGGTGGGGCAAATTGAGCCTGCCAGCTGGGCTTCATTCAGCTGAAAAATGTGCCCCTGTGGCTGCAGAGAAGCCAACCAGAACTAACCAGAGGGGTGCAAATCTTCCAGTCAAACTGCAAATTGGGAACAACAAAGCAAATCATTCAGGTAGAAGGCATGCAAAATGCAATTGGTTCTCTTGCGCTTTACCTTGAATGGATTCAATCTGGCACCCAACGCACGAACCCACCGGCGCTTGAACGGTGGTAAGCTGGCATAAGGCTGGCTATAATTAGAAGTGATATCTGCTCAGAATTCAAGTGCCAAATGTGCCTTCAGGTGTATTCATTCCCCATCTTGCTTTTTAGCCCAGGCTTGACACATTTGGGACTCTTGCCACAGGAACCGTACCAAATGACTCACTCTCAGCGGTAGCCGCGTGCTGAAGCCTGCACCCTGCGGACTCGGTGGGCCTGGAGTTCAGCATGACAGGCAAAACCTCGGGAGGCTAACATATGGTCACTTGGCTGGAAGAAGCTCCTTCAAACTTGAAAAATCTGTCTAAATTTCTGTCTTCTTTCTTTATGACATTTCTACAGTTGTGGCTTCTACAGGAGACTGGTTCCTACTTTATTTAATTCCTCTCTGTCCTCCCATTCTTCCCCCTCCTGTAGTCTCGGTGTGCTTGGACCGTCCCCCTTCTCAAATTCCTCTTCTCAGCATCAGGCACCACTAACCCTGTTTTCTCTTGACTCCCCAACAGCTTCTGAGGTTTTACAGCCCCTCTGGAGACTGAGCTGTAAAGCCTGGAATGCTCTCCGCCGCTTTCCCTCTGGTTGCTGGTGCATGAAGGGACAGAGCTGCAAAACCACCCCGAGGCTGCAGAGTTGAGCACGGGTAGGTGTCCTGGTGGAGCCCACAGCCTCCAAGAGGAGGAGAAGGGTCTGGGCTCAGCTGCTGGAGCAGGTAACAGAAGGTAGCACAACACCTCCTGCCTCATGGAGAAGCTTATTTTCCAGAAAAACCCAAGGGTGCCGGGCTGGTGCTGGTTGGTTGTACCCTGATGTCAGATGAAGCCATTGGTGCTGTGTGCACCCAGACCAGGGATTTCAAACACGTTCCTGGATCCCGTACTGCCAACAAAACCCAGCCGAGCTGGCGTTTGCTCTGTTTGCACTCCAAGTTGGCCAACTTGATTTTAATGTGTTAGACAAATCAAAACGGCAGTTTCTTGCGTTTCGTAAGTCCAGGCATCTTTTAACACCTGTTGGTCTTTTATAAACCATTTTATGGGTTTTGTGGCATCTTGCGCTGTGGTGCTTGGCATTTCGGGAACGGAAGGAAGACCTCCTCTTCACACAATTCCCCTCAGATCAGGCTGATAATATGTATTGGATGGTTTCACTTCAATCAATGCAAATTGATTGAGAGCCTCAGAGCATCAGGAAGATAACAGGAGAAGAGAGACCGATTTCCTGAAGGGATATTCACGGCCATCTTCACAGTGCGGCACAACTTCTGCCCCAAAGGAAAAACTCACTGGTCATCTGAGAGGATGGCACGCTGTGGCCGGGAATTGAGAGCCTGTGTGAGATAGGACACGATGCTCCCTGAGCACTGTTATCCCTCTTCTTGCTTTTAACTCCCTTCACTGCCAATAAATTACATTGACCGTCGGATTACGGCCAGCAGGGAGTCTTAAAGAAAAAAATGTTATTGTCTTAACGAGGAAGTGGGGAGGGGAGGGAAGGAGGGAGAATTTTAATGGAGAAAACAAACATCAGCAGAACGCAGGGCCATTTATTCTGCAGTGGGATTGAATGCAAAGCTGGGGAACCCAAAGAGCCGCGCTGCCCCTCCTGAATTTCTGTCCATCTCCCCCATCCTGCTCCCAGTCAGCACAGCTCACCCAGCTGTCTCTGCGATAGAGCTTCCGAGCAAATTGGACAGGGTGTCAGGCTGGCTGTGAAATATGACAAATTAACAGCCGAGGCTGCTACTGCCCTGGTTACAGACACTTAATTTAGAAGTTATCATGTAACTGGATGCTTTCTGTAATTTGTGATGATACTGATTGTGATAAATTGCGAGATTCAGGTAAAAATTCCAGTCCACTCCTGAAGCGAATATTCAGGGAGGAGACGGTTGTCAATACCGTGCCACTTAACTTCAGGCCCCAAATGAGAGAAGATCTCACAATAACAATAAAATTCTCAGTCACCCAGCAATGTAATTAAATTAAGCTAATTACATTACAATTAGCAAATCTTTAATTTATTTTTAATGCACTGATTAAACATTATGTGGTAACCATAAAGCTTTCTGTACGGTAATCCTGTTGGGTAAGCACTGACACCAACCTGGGGTTGCTGCTTGATGCTAGAGTATTTCCTGAAGTAATAAATAATTACTTTTTATACCTAGCTTGAAAAGGTTTCCATGCAAATATTTTGGGCACATAATTTATTCACTTCCCTTTACCTTGATAGCTGATAATGAAGAGAGGAATGCTCCCCATTCCAGTCTGCCCGGTCTGTAGTGTGCGTTATTTGCAGCTTCATTTGGTTGTTTGTTTTTTTAAGGCTGGCAGTTATCTCAAAGGACCCAAACAAGTCCTTATCGTGTGATTTACTGGTGGTTTATCCAACATTCCTCCTGGTTTCTGCAGGACTCCCTGTGAGAAAGGCTGGGGAAGGTGGCTCCCTGCAAGCTCTGCATCCCCAATGCAGCTGCATCTTGCACCAGACAGAAAAGGGAAATGAGTCACGTTAAAGGGAAGAAGGAAACTAGGAGCTGAGTGTAAAGCTCCCTGAAACCCCTGTTTAACTCCCGTCTGGTCTGAGGGGCACTTAGGCTGTGCAGGTCCTTCAGTCTTTGCTGTTGAAGTTCTTGAGGCATCTAATGCTGGTTTGGAGCCTCGCCAGAGCTCCTGCCTTGGGCGGGCAGAGCAGCGAGGTGCTCACCTGGTATTTGGGTTGCACTAGAAACCATGAACGGTGCATTCAGCCACTTGGTGCAGGGCTCAGGCTCACCAGGATGCTTCGAATCTACCTGCTGCATCCTGCTGGATCTGCTCCTTCGACCATTAGGCCAAATGTTTCTTCTTTCTTACCCAGTTTCGTCTTTCTTATCCAACGGATGTATGTATTCCCTATAAGGCATGACTGCCTTGTAAGGAGCAGAGGAGGGTGGTCTTTCCACCTCCAGTGCCTTATCAACAGGGGGCTGAGACCTCTCTGCACAGAGAAGCAAACCTCCTTGGACAGAAGAGGGGACAGAGCGCTTCGGGTGGGACAATCCAGCTGTTGAGAAAGACGGAGGATTTCGGTGACACGGGTTCTCTTCCGACCACCCTGTGTGACCCTGCTAAGTGCTGTGGGAAAGGGGCGTCTTTTGGAAAGAGGTGTCCACAGTGGGAAAATGCACAATGTAAAATGTCTAAGGTCTGGAGAGAGGAGGGATTGTAACTGCACCCCTATCGCCTGTCCTCAGGGTTTTCCTAGAGGTAGGCTACAAAGGGTCCTGGCTCACCCCGATGCTTTTGAGCACAGGCTCCGAGCTACGTGGATCAGGGCCAAATGCCATTATCTATGAAAACCCACACCCAGCTGTACACTGCCCCTGTGTGCTGGAGGAGGAGAGGCTGTGGGGTGCAGGAACCAGCACATCCCCGAACCCCAGCTGGGACAGTCCCAGGGCTCAGCTGGTCCCCGCAGAGGATGCACCCAGCTGGGACCGTCCCAGCTCAGCCCCAGGGAGAAGCCTGGGCTTTCTGCCCTGTGTCTGCTTTGCTGATGGAAAGCACCTGCCCAGCCCCTGGGACACGAGCTATTATCTCTGCAGGGCTCTCTGCTCCCCATGGTCGATGTATCTGCTCCCCTGCTGCTAGCTCCCGCCTGGCAGGCACCAAGGCGTGTACACGGGCATGAGGTGTAGCTCAGCTTTTGGATGCAGTCCTTGCTGCTCAGGGACCAGGTGTGATTTGTTCACCTTGAGCTCTGCAGGTGACTCAGGAGTGGGGGACTGTCCTCCACCTGCATTCACATGGGTGAGAGGGAACCATTCCCTGCAGACGGATTGGCGTGTGGCCGCCACGCTGAACAGACCAAAAGGAAACGGCTGAGATGGGGGAATAATTATTAAAAAAAAAGAATTGAAAAATGTGTTATTTTAGATGTTAAAAGTAAACAGAGCAGTGGCTCAGTGCTGTGTGCTGAGTGGCCTGCAGTCCTTGTTTTGTTTGTGTGGGACCTCGAACAACTGCTGTGTTTGTTTTTTCCTGATAATCTCTCTAATAGCATGGAAAAAGAAGGCACAGACTGTGCCTTTTTTTTTTTTTTTGAGAATTGAAATAATTCATGTTTCTCTTCTGTGGAGTGAATTTCCCAACCATAATACCGCACGTTGAGTGGATCTGGAAAGGATGCTGCCTTGTTCGATGAACTGAATTGTGCACACAGTTGGAGACCCTGACAGTGCCAGCGTCGGTGAATGCAAGTTGCATAAAAAAGAGGCAGCATCATTCATGACACTAATGAACAGTCCTTCCTCGTCTATCAGAGAAAGCTTTCCCAGGGACAACGATTCTCCTGGCGTTCTCTTAGCCGTAAAAGAAGAGATTGTGTTGGGTCTTTGGTTCTGTACGATCCTATCGGGAGGATTCTCAGGCTGGGAATAGAAATCAATGTTTCTGTGATGCTGTGTTGGTTCATACTTAGGCTAGAGCAAAAAGATTTTGTTCTGGCTGCACAGTGAACTTCTCGTTTTGCTTTGCTGCGGCAAGATTGTGAAAATAGTGTGAAATTTAAGGGGACACATTTGATTCTGAGCAAGTCTGGCAGCAGGTTCTAGTCGTTTATTGCAAGGGGAATGTACCTGGTTTGCTCATGTAATCCTACAGCTTTGAGTAACTGTAGCTTCATTGATTTCAGTGGAATCTCGAGAGTAAAAGGGGAAAATTGGTGTGACACAGCTGTGATTCAGCTTTAATGCATTCCCTCGTCCTTCTCTAGGTATTTATTATCTTTTAAGAGACACCCACCTTAAATCTTTCTTATTGCTTGAAAAAAGTCTCCTAAGGTATGAACAGAACCAAGACACACAGCAGAAGGTCTCTGGGGATCTATTCTACAAAATGATAATTAGACAAGATCTAAAGTAGGGGCTTGATCATAGCATTGATTAAGGGTATGATTCTTTCTTTAAAATACTGAAATAAAAGCTAAAGTATAGATGCAGTTTTCTCAGAAAGATATTATTTTCCTTGCGTAGTTTTATTAGAATTGCTGAATAAATACGGACAGTACCTGCATATTGACTTATTTATCAGCACATGTTCCAGCACCTCTTGGAAGTCTTCTGAGTGCAACTCTACAGCTGCAGACTAGACCCCAGTCCACAGTTCCAGCTGTTGTGTTCCTTCCACTGTGCCCCTTAAATATTTTCCCCTTTGCTCCCTGCCCTTTGCATTTATGTCTGTGCAAACCCAAATAATACTTAACAGTCTTCTCCTTGAGTCATCCTACGTTGTTCTAATTTCCCAGCACTTTGTGAGTGGCTTCAGTGCTGTGAAGTCAGGTCCCGATCCGTGTCCGTCTGTGGGTGACGGCAGGGTTTCAGCAGCCTGGGTGTCTGCTCTGGTTTTTAGATGTGTGTGCGATGACTTTCAGGGAAAGGAATGCATGCAGACAGATTCGTCTTGGGGATCGTGTTTGTGGCTGTGACAGTGACCATCACGATTGGGATGAGAGCAGGAGAAGAGGTTGGAGCTTGCCTTTTGGTTAGAGAGGAAAAATTGGACCTTTTACCACTAACAGCATGTAGTTACCCACCGTCTACCTTTCTCCACTTCCTCAAGACACGGCAGCATCTGTGACAGAAATGGATTTACCTTAAAAAACCCAGAGATCTGCGTCATGACTGAGCGGTTTGTTACGAGCCGTTTCAAGAAGCGTGCTTTGGGACTGACTGTGATTAGGTTATAGGCTGCTTTTCTTTCAGGTAAATTTGTTACATCCTGCGCATTAGTGTCAGGGACGAGGCTTTTGTCACTGGAGGAAATCTCTCTAAAGGACCCGAGCAAATCCCCCACGTTGGTGCAGTATCTGTAATTCCTCGTCCCCCACGCATGGCTGATTTCTGCAGGATGAAGCTTTTGTGATCCATGCATCAGCAATAACCAGCTACAGTGGCTGAAAGGTTTAAATCTACCCTCCTGTACAGATCTGCTTTGATCGCTTGCTCTCGTCCCGTTCTTGTTAGCAGACTCCAGAAATTAACACTTTGGGAGACGCTGGAAAAGTCAGGATGCGCTTTCCCCCATTTCTGCTGTAAAATGGACCCTGTTAGAAAATCCGTTTACTGGCAGTGAGTTTGCATTAATAGCAATAATATTTCTGTTTGCAATAGCTGCAAATTACAAAGTGTGATGCCAGTTCAAGCAGAGATACCATCGAGTGCCATTTTGTCGGCAAGGCTTTGTTAGTTCATTTAGTTGAATAGAATTAAAGGGCTGCTTTGAGAAAAAAGTGTGAAACGTCCTCTGATGGGTAATACACCTCGGTGGACGATCAGGTTGTTTCAAGTTTTGTCTTTGTTTGCTGACCAGCAAAGGCAGTTGCTATGACTGGAAAAATATTGCCTCACGACGTGGGACATTTTTATTGGAGCCAGACCCCAGATTTTGTCTGTCTGATCAGGTTGGTCACAAGCCAAACTGAAACTTACTGTTGCCCCTCTGCAGGTCTGGCAGTTCTGCAGATCAGGGTCACATCTAGAGGAAAACTCAAGTGCTCAGTCTCTAAGATGTTTTTTTCACAAAAGACACATTCGTTATCCTTCTTGGTCTTTCCCAGGAATGTGAAAGCTTAGACCACACTTTTTTTGTCTTTGTTCCCAAACCCTGAGCTTTTCACCTGGGATCCCCTTCTAGGTCAAAGCTCCTCCTCTGAGACCGTATGACCTTTAAAGGTGGGCTTGAACCTTTTTTTTCATGCAGCTGCTCTGCAATACAAATGAACCTCCAAGCCCCAGCAGCCAGACAAAGAAGAGGTCTTCCACCCACCCGGTCTCTGTGAGGGGGGTCATTTATGCTTAAATGACCCCTAATGGGCAAGTGATGAGTACTGTTCAGCACAACAATATTAATGGGCAGGCAGGAGCACAGAGCAAGGGGTAGGATGGATGTTTGTGTGTTTCCATACCTTACAAAGCAAAAAGGGGTGGGCAGCGTACCTTCTCCTTTCCCAAAGGACAGCCAAGAGCATCTGAGTGCTTCTCTCAGTTTATTTCAATGAAACGAAAAGATTTCTAAATTCACATTTAATTAGACAAGTTTAGATTCATTTGGATTTTGTAGCCTGGCTGATATGAAGGTGAGAAGTAGGAAATTTACTTTATTTCCAGTGATCTGATGTCCATTTCCATGGAAACAGAAATGGAAGCAGGAACCAAACACAAGCAGTCAGAGCCCTGGTTAATTGCCCATGGCTGCTTTCTGTCTCCACTTCTATAGTGCTGAACTCTATGTTTGCTGCTGACCCCGTCACTATAAACCAGCGTGTGTGAGAGGGGACGGGTGAGGGCAGCCGGGCATGGGAAGGCGGAGAGGGCAGAGCTCCGAAGGCAGCGAGCAGGCTCTTCGGGATGGCTGGTGAATACATCTCCTCTAGGGTTTCCTTTACTTGACCGGAAAAAAATCTGAGAGTAACATCAGCAAAACTAACTTTAAATAAGGGATTGCTGTGAGCCTGGTGATGCAGCAACTCTGAACGACCCTCAGTGTAAAGCTGGGATTGCTCCGTGGAAGTCAATGGTGGGCTGGCACAACAGACTCTGGCCTCTAACGAGAAATGAAAAAAAATTATTAACAGAAAGAGTGTTTCTGTGGCTGCTGGGACAGTGAGAAAAGAAGTATAAGGAGTCGGATTTTCATGATTTGGCAAGCCCTGATAGGTCTGCCATGCGACAGAGGTCTGGAGGTAGGCCACCGTGTCCAATGATAGAAATAGGAATTGACTATGGGAAAGAAACCCCAAGCAGGGCTGTTTCCAGGCTGCGAAGCTGTTGTGTTTGTTCGTTAAAGTAATTGAGCACCTCTGCTCTCCCAAATTTTGGCCTAAAACCAGGAGCAGAAAATAACATTAAAAACAATACTCCCTGTTCTTATTGTTTCCAAACCCAGACCCCCAGCAGGAAGCAGTGCTCCCCAGAGGGTTGGCTTCGTGGAAACCCGACCAGATCGCAGCCCCTTTGAGGTCTGCCCACCTCTTGTAATCCTGCTGGCGTCCGTCCTGTGACAGGGTTCTTGCTGATATAGAACAGCTCGTTCCAACCTAGCTAAGCTATAAATTAACAAAGACTGCTGTTTGGAAGAGTTTGAAAAGGCTTGTGTGAAAAAAGAGGCTTAGTTGTTTGTTTGCTTTTTTTTTCTCAAATATTTTGCAGACAAAATACTGAAAATTACCCAGCATTGCCTTTTGATGTGGAAAATAAAGAAGGAGAAAACAGAAGTGAAAAAAAAAAAAAAAAAAGGTCTGTGTTATAAGGTGGATGTCCTTAAGCTTCGGGACAAGGTAGGCTCAAAGCGCAGCAGCTTCTTCCTCCGGGTCTCACGTCCCACCACTGCTCAGTGACAGTCTGCAAACCCTCCGTGCCTGCCAGTGACCGCTCCTCGTGCCAGCCTCCCTTCCCGCAAAGCCCTGCTGAGCATGCTTTGGCACGTTAAACTTTGATCCTCTGACTAGCAGGAGGCGATGGTGGAGTTGTCCATCAAAATATCCCGACGGCAAGCATCAAAGGAACAACTGCCGAAGAAGTACAAACCATATTCCATCGGGATGCATTGGGGCATTGAAACACATTTGCATTTTCTTCCTCAAATAAATCTTCCTCCTCCATTTAAATACTCAGAGAATCATAGAATCACTGAATGGTTTGGGTTGGAAAGGACCTGTGGTCCAGTCCAAAGTAAAGGCACGGGATGCATTCGCCACGGTCAGATGGCTCTTGCCCTTCAAACACTAAGGACCACAGCTGTAGCTCTGCACCCAGAATGGATTGGGCTTCACTGCCAGTGCAAGGTCCTTCCTCGCATCCTCAGTATCCATCGTGTGCGGTTATTGCAGGTAAGAGTCAGCCTAGCAATACTCACTGCTTCATTCTCGCGTGCTCTCATGTTGATAAATACACAAATCCCTCATTTTTTAATTAAAAAAAAAAAAAAAGAAAAAGTTCTACCAGACATTAGAGCTTTCCATGGGAAAGTGTATGTAGCATCTGGTACCTCGTGTGGAGAGCCCAGCAAGGTGTGTAATCTGATGGAGCTGCTGGAAATAAGAATGAAAAAGAAAAAAAAAGTGGAGGTTGCAAAGTCTAAACCCTGGATTTCCTGTGAGTGGGAAAGTACAGCCTAGAGACTTACTTGACTGCATACATACTCATCACATTTTAGTGTCCAAAAATACCTTGTCTCTTCGTGGCCAGGCTGTTAAGATGTTATTGAACCTTAGACTGTAATACTCAAACGTACAGTAAGAGGCCACATTGAATGAATCTGTTTTGGTTTTTTTTTTCATTTTTTCACAGTAGCTGCTTCTGCTTTGTTCTATCACATTAAAGGACAGGAAGACTTTCAGAGCAGGGAAGCTCCCAAAACAGGAGAGTGACTTGATTTCAAAGTGAAGAGCGGGTAACTGCCAGTGCAGGAGCCTGGAGGCTAATTGGGTATCCTGACCCAGACAAAGCTCAAAAGAGAGAGCAGCTCCGTCCTTTCCTTTGGTACGTGAAAAATTGCTGTTTGTGTTGCACAGAGTTCAGTTTAATCAGCCCCGTGAGCTACTGGTGTGTCGTGAAGTGGATCACCCCTTCCCAGGAAGGAGGAGGAGAACTATCGAGGAGACCCAAGAGAATTAAAAGATGGTAACTTAAAAAAAAAAAAAAGTTAGTGATTTTGAAAGGCACCAGATTAGCAGCACAGGAAATGGCCTGCTTTATTTAATCATGGCTAAGTGCTTGGAGATAGATTCTTGCTCCTTTTATCTCGATGAGTAGCAGATCTCCACGATGGGCACAGCATCTGCTGGGGCAGCTGTGCCGGAGAGATAGGGTCAAGCCTTCGGTAAGCCTGGCCAGACCTGTCAGCGGCAGGAAGCAGAGACGTGCAGTTTGTTCCTCTGCCACCGTGTCCCCTATCTACACGTCTCCAGGTCAGCCTTGGAAAAAAGCTGCAAAGGAAAAAGGTGTTTCGAATGATGTGCTGGAGCAGAGCTGCAGCTGAAGAGCTGAAATAAATCGTGGCTTAGTGCTGCCTAAACTCTTTGGGATGAATCTGATGGCCTTCCTCTGGAGCAGGCAGTTTCAGAGGACGGTGAAGAACAGATGTGTGGGATCCCACCCTACCCACCCGCTATCTCCGCAGCTGTCTTGTGGACAGGCTGCTGGACGAAGTGCCTGCCTGGTGTCTGGATCTCAGCATCTGAGGGTACACTCCAGCCATGCCAGAGATGTGTCTGCAGACTTGGGGTCTGAAGATAGGGCAGGGACTTGAGCTGGCACTCGGAATCAGTTGGTGGGATCACCAGTAACAGCCTGCAGTCAGAGCCCTTAGCTTTAGCCATACTTCTGGTAGGGCTCACTCTGAGCGAGGTTGTTAAAGCTTGATCCTACATCCAGTACCACTGTTAATCCACAGGGACTGGCTCAGAAGTGGTCCCAGAGCGATGTCTGCCCACATCGTGACACCTAGACGAGGGATGAAGTCCTGTGGGGTGACATAGAGAGACTTAGACGTAAGAGAGCTGTGAGCGACCTGCATTCGTCAGTCCCTTGGAGCTGAGCTCGGGAACGGGGTGTGTTTCTTGGCTTCACTGGAGTGAAGACACTTTCTATTAATGGAGTGTTTCATTTTTTTTTCTCCACAAGTGGGTGAAGGTAAGAAAGGGTTTCTAATATTGGAGAACAACAAGAGACTGGAGTCCCAGGCACGCTTTACAAAGCCAGGTATGTAGGAATACATTTTATGCAGAGTGAAAACGTGATGTCAACTCTTTATCTCCCAGGAGTGGTTAATGCTTGTTACCTACACATTTAATTCAAAGGATGTTGCTGATGGATTTGCTTTTGGCAGAAGCTGCGCTGCATTCGGAAACTCACCGATTTGTTCCTTTCCCACCTTGCCTTGTCTGTCTCCCTGTGAACTGCTTCCAGCCCCTTCCCTGGAGCAGGTCAGAACTCGTTGCCTCTCACCTTTCTTCCCCCAGGAAGCTTGAGGAGCAGTCGTAATCATGATGTTGCTCTTCGGGTCTGTATGAGGGTGGATCTCATTTAAGGTGTATATACCTAGGAGCAGATTTTTCAAAACAGCAACAGCTCTGAGACCTCTGCTTCTCTGTGTAGCTGGTGAAGCATAAAAACAGTGTTTGTGGCTCTTGCTTATTTTCCTCACCCTCGATGGTGTTGGTGGCATAGAAACAAAAACTAGAGATTGTTCCTTCTGCTCTTTGTACTGAGCTTCAGATTTGTCAATTCTTGACCGAGAGGCAAGAAAAAAAGAAAGAGCAGAGTACGCTGGAGGCAATCTATTGGATCGAACAGGATCAAACAACTGTATGCATGAAATCCTGCCATTTGGCCCCCTCATAAACAAGAATATCTTCACAAAATGCCTGGTGGTGGCAGGTACCCATCTAAGAAAGATCATGTAAATCTCTGTGCATCCCATTAGCTGTTGCTAATTCTTGCCCAGCCTGTGGGGCTAATGACTGACTCCAGATCAGCAAAATCTTAGTTCCCTGTTGGCAGATTTCCTTTATTACAAGTGCTTCTATTCCTGTGGGTATCAAAATGATCCCAACACCCCATAATTAGATCTCATGTCAGCCTAATAGATGTGAATTTGCCTTATGGATTTAGTCTGCAACCTCGTTAGCTCTGAGACAAGCCAGATAAGACATGGGATAGACAGGAAGCTCTGGGTGCCACATCTTGTTGCAGAACTGGCTTGGTGGCTTGAACATAAAAAACATGGGGAAGCTTCTCCTTGATAAGGACCTTAATCACAGCCACTTCACTCACTCATTGGGAGATAATTTTTTTACCACCTTTGTAGTCAGAGGATATTGGCCCAGGAACCACGTTATGAGCTTACACACACATTTCCTGGAGCTGGGAAACAGAGAAGTGGCCTGAACATCCCAAACCCCAGCAGGGTGACTCTTCACAGAGTCATGACAGATGTGTATTAAGAAGGACCATCTCCATGAAGGCTCCACGCTCAGACCTAGAGACATCCATGTGGGGAATCCAAATGGTCTTTCGTCTCCAGGAGACTGAAAAAAAGTGCAGCAGCTTCCTGAGGATGCAGTCCATAAACAGTAAATAGGGACTTTATCTATGGAGGCAAGAGTGGGAAGAGTCCAAACCAGATTTGCTCGCCTCCAAGAATAAGAGCTTCTGGTGAAAGGAGGCCCAGGTCCAGGATGGTTATTGGATTGTTTTTCTCCTGCTGAGCCCCATGTTATGCCTTTCCAGTAGCTCCCCTGATTCCCAGGGTAATCTGAAAGATCAAAATGAGACAAAGACATGATCATCCTCCAGCTCTGCACTGGCCAAGACTGTTTTGGCTGACGGACTTAGTACAGATGGTCGTCAGCCTCTGCTCCAGCTCCTGGACTGCCTGGACCTGATCTCACAGCCCTGCAGCCAGATGCTCTGTCCAGACCCAGAGTCTCTGCACCTGACGGCACGGCTGTTGCTTGGCTGAGGAGCACCGAGAGACATGGTGCTACAGATCCCTACAGAGGCAGGGATCCTGACACAGTGCAGAAAAACGGAGGAGGGAAGATATTTGTCCAAGTGGAGAAAGGTTTCTGTATAGGCAATCCAAAGTCTGCCCTTGCTGCGGAAGGCGTTTCTCTGTATTCAGAACAAGCCGCCTTTGTTCATCTTGGTTTGAACCGATTGCACATGCCACCTGCTTGTTTGATTATTCTTAGTCTTTTCTGAGAGCCCTTGCCCAGCAGCCAGAGACAAAACTTTGGCTTTATATCCAGAATTAATGTTCCTGAGACTCCTAAAATATCTCTTGGCGTATCTCTCCTATCACTTGTATATGACCTCATTTTGAAGTCCGTCTTCCTGGCAGCTATCACCCAAACCACAGGGCTGGCCCCACCACTCTCTCTTCTAAAACTTTTTCTCTAAACTCCATCCTGTGAACTATTCCTGAAGCCAGGTTTGATACCAGAAGAAAAGGCCCCTGTAAAAACCTGAGAGCATCATGCTGGTGCCAGGTGACGGGTGACGTTCTTTCTTCTCCGACTAACTCAACTTTCTTTGTCTACTTTTGAAATGAACCTAAATCCAAGGTTTGGCCAGAAAACTGACAAGTACTGCTCCCAAACATAACTTTCATGGCTCCAGTCCATTCAGTTCCTTGACTGAAGCTGAAGCAGAATCCAGCTTCAGAATCGACCCAGGCAGAGGTTCTGGCCCTGACGGAGTCTCCAGAGTGACCTTCATGCTGGTGTTTCACGAGAAAAGACCATCTCAGTTCCTTCACCTTGGTTTGTGTTTGCAGCTTTCTTGCTCTTTAGTCTGCAAAATCTGCCTTAGTGCACTGAGAACGATGTCCCCGAGCAGGAGCTCCAGCTCCAGCTGGTCCCTTTGTAAGAACCGTTGCTGTTTCGGTTTAATTTACGGCTCTTGCTGAACAGCTAGTTTGGTTTACCGGCTCTGCTCTGTCAGCCATTGATAAAGGGGAATTTCATCATGGGTGTGTTCTTCTTCCTGGCAATGGGACTGACTTTGCTCATTATTAAAGGAAACCCTTTTGTTCACCAACAGGATTTCCACTGGATCATTTTCTCGTTGAATGTTAAATATTGGAAGGGATGAAATTTGGAAATTGAATTGGTGATTCCTTTCATTTGTTGTGAATGAGCCGTTACTCATCCAGCGTAACTTGTCAATGTTCCCCGACAGCGGGAGCAGTCGCTGAGGACTGGCCCCATTGCAATCTTTAGGACGGTACGGGACGGAGCTGCCTGCACCTCTGCAGCGGAGTCGTCCCCAGACCCCAGTTCCGAAGTGGGAACCACACTGCATCCACTGAGCTGAGCCGGGCTGTCAGCTGAGCTCCAGCTCTTGAATAACGATGGCAGAATCCCACAAAGAGGGGATGAGGAGGAGGCCTGGGAGGTCTCATTGAACATGATGACACGTAAGTGCCAGAATACCAAAGAGCTTGTTACCGCACAGAAGATCCCCTCTGCTAGCGACTCCGTTCGCACTCCAGCGCGATTCCGTTGCAGACCCTACAAAGCAGATTGCTAACAAAAAGGTTATTCAGAGGTTTTCTTTCAATAAACCCAAAGGTAACAAGTATCCACTGAGCAGATGTCATGAGACTGAGCTGCACTCTGGAAAACTGCCGAGATATTTAAAAATGACGCTTTCTTATTAACCTAAGTACAATGCTAAAAGTCCTCTAAAATAAAACTTTCCAGATGCCACCTGCATCTGAGATGCTAATGGGATGAATGCCAGCAAGCCCACTAATACTGGAAATGCTCTTAAGGAACAGTTACAACCGATTGTACTGGCACAAACAAATCAAAACCTAATTTATGTATTCCTGCAGCTGCGTCTCCAGCCAAAGCAGAGGCAGGAGTCAGGGCCGATTCACAGCTGACTAATGTTGCCTCGTCCTTTGCACATTTCTGGCATTTAAATGTAATTAAGATTTATTGTTTGCTAACTCGCAGGTCAGAACAAGCACTGCAATATGGATAACTTTTTGTTGATGGTAAAATGTCTGTTAGGAGGAATCATCAAACCTTCCAAGCAGAACACGACAGAAATAAATAACAGCTATCCTCATTTCATCTGACTGCTGTGACACCGGGAAGGGATGAGTACAACAGCGCTGGGGAGTGGGTTGGGGCAACCCACTGCACATGGTGGCATGGAGCAGAGACGGCTGAGCGCATGGCAGCGGACGGTGCGGCAGGTACCGGTTGGTCTTGCTCTGACAGATTTACCTACCACCGTCAGTGCTATGCCCTTGCTTTTCTGGCCCCTGATGCCTTGTAGAGGGATGCAGGAGACGACACAAAGCTCCCTTTACCCCTGCTAGTGTGACCAAGGAAATAGGGGAAGGGATCCACCGCAGCATGCCGTCCTAGGAAGGAGATGAGAAAGGGATCAGTTCCTACTACAGTGTGGCTGCAGAGGTGAGGCAGGAGGACACGAGTTGGACCACGAGTGCTCTGTGTCATCAGCAGGTTTATTTCATTAATTGCCACCAAGGTGTCAAAACCATACACTAGCAGATGAGCCGGCACTAGACATGCTTGGGGTCGGAATCAGCATCAGGGACGGTGAGTATCTTGGGGATTCACGTGGGGCTTTGGTTAGCACAGATAGCATGAATTTGAAGATCGAAGTCCAGCTGATGAAGAAGAGCCATCTCATATGCAAAATCACATTCTCATTCTTTCAACAACATTTTGTGTTTCTGTGTTCCTTACAGCTGAGGATTTCCAAGCAGTTTTTTGACATTAATAACTTAAACTTCCCAATGTGCCTGAGTTACCTGGCTGTGACTGTCACTGCTTGTCAGAGGGGTAAACGGAGGCACAGGAGATACTGGATTAGATTCTTTTTTTTTTTTCCTGTGCATTTTAAGCATTTGTTGTCATCTTTGCAAAGAGGAGACAAATGTTATCACTTTGGATTTTCAGACTGCCTAACGCCTGGGCTTGGAGATGTAAGGAAAGAGGTTTGGTGCAGGGAACGAAGCTGGTTTGTCTCGGGTACCACAGGAGCAGCAGAGCCCAGCTTTCCTTTGCGACTGCCACCAAGCCTGATCCCCAGGGCTCGGACTGCCTTGAATCCTTTGTAGCCACCTACATCCCTGCCGAGAAACCTCTACCAAATCAGGGTGTTAGCTTTCTGCACCTCCATTCTCCTAATCCTGCTTATTCTTTCCTTCACCTCAAACCTGTGCTGAGGAGGGACCCAGGGAGAAGGAAAGATGCACAGATCCACTTCATTTACCTGGCAGTGCCAGCACTGTCAACAAAACAGGCTGTCAAACTGTCTGGAAGCAAAGGACGGAGCAGGAACACGTCTGAATGTCATCCCTTTCAGGAACCTCAGCGAATAACGAAGGGCTGACTCAGACCAGGAGCCTCTCCTGCAGCTCGTTTACCGCGCGGCTCTGAGATGTGTTGGGCAGACAGGAATGCACGTCCAATGTTGTGATGTATGGAAGAACATTTTTCCCAATATTTTTTCAAGGATTTTTTTCCCCCAGCTTTGTAATGTGAGTCTGAAGATGGCCATGCCGTGTTTTTAAAGGAGACACTCTGTGTGTGTTTTCTGAGACCTTTTTCAAAGGGGGACAGAGGGTTGCGTATTTTTTAACTCCAAAACCCAGATGTTCTTTAACAGAGAAAAATAGAATAACATACATTAATAGCTTGAAAAACAATGGCAATATTTAATTAACCTTTAGAAATGGCTAATCTGTGAATCTGCACGTGTCAGCTCATCTTTAGAACAGAGTGGCTGTGTGTGCCTTTGCCAAAACCAACATGCTTGTTCGGTGGATTTCTTCCACTGGGGGTTCACATGAAGAACAAAAAAAAGAAAAAAAAAAGGAAGAAAAAATAAATTTTTTTCAGTTGTTTGACTTGAAGCATTCATGTGATCCAGATGACCTCGCCAGGGTTGATGTAGCCTGGTGTGCCGCAGATCCAAGATCTGGATGTTCAAGGCTTGGCTCTCAGCCCTTAGTCACTGGACCAGACAGTCCGCAGGTCTTGGGGGACCGTTAAAAGCTTCAGATCAGCGATGGGGTCGCTACCTAAGCATCACTGACTTTCTCTCTCTCTCCATCCCTTTATCTTGGCTGCCATCAGTCCTTATCTTCAGCAGTCCCTCCACCTGCCAGATCCTCCCCTCTTTGAATCCCTTAAGTAGAAATACAGACTGTGGGAGGGAAAAGGGTCTGTGAGTGTCCGGCTCCTTTTGGAGCCCCCGTTTCCCATCTGATAGGAGTGAAACGCGATGGCCTGTATCCCTGCTCCAGCTGGCTCGCAGGGCTGCGAGGTGCGGGCAGATCTCGGAGTTTCTCAGCGTGCGGGAGAGTCAGCTGAAGCATACGGCTCGCAGTGCATACGGGAGGAGTGGCAAGTACACCAGAAGGTGAAGAGATGGCTGGAAGCAACACTAATGCCCCTCCATCTGGAAAGATGAGTGCTGTTTAGTACGTCTGGAAAGCATTATTTCTGCAAATAGCTCAACCTCTTTCAGCTTAGAGGCAGGGATCCCAGCCTGCTGCCAAGCTGAGATCTCCCTGATGGCAGAGTGGTAGGGGAGACGGCGAACAAGTGTACTAATGGCACAACGCAGGAAAAAACAGCATCCAACACATCGGAGAAAGGTGCATCAGGCGTCTGCCCTTCTCCCAGGAGGCTGCCTGCGACTTCAGACTGCATTAAGGCACACTCGTGTTTTATATCACGGGATCGACCCATGTGATAAATGTTTAATCGGGTGGGTGTGAAGGGGAATTTAGAATTCGCTCAAGTGACTGTTCCCAGGGATTTAGCTTCGCAAGGGAGATATGGGGAAGGATCAGCTCTGATCTATGAGTGTCCCTGGATTTGTATTTGAATTGTAGCCCTGCGAAGATCCAGCTTTACACAGAGCCCATCTGGGAACACCGAGAGGTGCCATTTCATTTTCCAGAACAAATGCCTGACCCAAGCTTTGTCAAAACCTTGATGCACATTCCGAGAGCAGAGGGGATCGCTCGGCAAGCTTCATCAGGCCTTTGGCTTCATAGCAAAATCCAAATCAGTATGTGGGGCTTTTATCTAGAGATCTGTGAAGGGATAGAGGTGCAGGTGCAAGTTCCAATAAAACACTTGTTCATTTTTTAACCATATTAAGTCAACAGTCTAAAAATCTCTCAGAAAGGCACTCCTCGTGTGAATTGCAAGCAGGACAATTTCCAAACTCCTCCTCATCAGCGTACAGCCTGTTTTCTAATGATATATATCCATGATCAATGCGGGATGCTGTGCGTGGTAATGAACGGGTTGTAATGCAGCTGATGTGCGAGGGGCTCGTGTGTATCCTCATGGGTCACCGCTGACCAGCCGTCTGAGAGGTGCCGAGTTTGGATGAGACACGTGGTGTGCAAAGCTCATGGAGGATTTCTGGAAAATGTTGCTTCGGTTTATTTACAGCAGATTTGCACCTTGCAAAATGTTTTTCTTTTCCCCCATTAAATGAAATAGATGTTCTCATTTGAAAACATAAGTTCAAAATGCATTTTAAAATTCTCTTGGGTTGGACTCCAGACTCTGAAATACATTTTTTGGAAAAGCAGTCTATTCTCAGACTTGAAAATGAAGGCACAAACCCCACTTTCTAAGCAGTTCCATGAAAATTTTGTCAAGAGTTGTGATGAGTTTGTACGTAGTTTCACAGATTTGTGGATGTTTGCCTCAAAAATTTCTTTATAGTGTTTCTTTCCACATCTATCTTCAGTACTGAAGGTCAGCCTGTCCTAAAATATTTGTTGAATTGAAGGACTACCCATAGCTCATCTGCTTAAATGTATGGAAGATGTTGCAGGTCAGGGCTGACATTTGTTTCTTTTCAGAGGTTTCAAAATGAGTTTAAAAGTTGGGTGTGGTGATTTAAGATAACTGGATGTGGAAACTCGTGTATTCACTGGTAGTATATTGTAGTTTTTAATTGAAGAAATCAAAATGCAAGGAATGAGTTGATAACAACAACAAAATCTCAGTAAGCTCATTTTCCTTGCTTTAAAAAAGGACATCACCTTTTCTTTGACATGCCCTAGGTTTTTTCCACAGTCTTCACCAACATCATTGTTTCAAAACTATTTGCTTGTCTTTTTTTTTTTTTTTTCTAAGTGAAAGAGTAAATATCTCCACGAGGATTTGGTTTTTTTCCCAGGTTTTGGGGGGTTTTGTTTGTTTATTCATTTTGTAGGTTTTTTTTGTTTGTGGGTTTTTTTGTTTTTGTGTTTTGGTTTTGTTTTTTTTTTTTTACTGTACAAAGTAAAAAGTCTGTGAGCATTCTGGTAAAATATGATAGAAAATTTACAATAATAAAGAAAAATGACTGATGCATTTTGTGAAGAATTGTTTTTGGATAAAAAAAGGGTTCTTTTCAAGTGAAAAGGCATGTCGTGCAAAAAATTCAATTAGTTCTAGTTTCAAGATCCCTATGGGCCATATCCTGAATAGTTATTGAGACAAAGCTCCCATTGAAGTCACTGGGCATACTTCCTGATTAAAGCCTTCAGGACTAGGTCAACTGGGAGTTTTGCCTGAGTAAGCACTTCAGGATCTGAGTGTAAACACAGCCATTGGGGAATAAATGGGTTAATACAGCAGCATAATACATCCTCTGCCTTCGCAGGCTCTGCTCTATGTACGGGATGTGGATGCCTCTTCCTCCCGGTGGGGATGGCAGACATTTTATTTTCTGTGCTGGTGCCCTTTCATTCGTGTCACCAAAGTGGTGCTGTCTGCTCCGGGTCTTTCCCCGTTCCCCCGCATCTCTCCCCTCTGTGAGCGAACCCCCCATGTCAGCACAAAGGCCAAACCACTTTTTTGATACAGTCCCGAGGCAGGAATCCCCCTGCCCCCTCCCAGCCAAGCCCGTTCCCCCATCCAGGCTGAGTTAGTCATGTCTGACTTCTCCTATTCACATTATGGCTACCCTTGTTGCTTTTTAGGTTTTGTTTTGCTTCCTTACTGTTGTTGTTTTTCAGCCAAAGCTGTCATTTATCATGAGAACAAGAGCAGCCATGTGTTGATTTTTCTGGATTCCTTTTGGACAGTGTCCCAGCGCTAATGAAGGCCCTTCCAAAGTGCTAAAGAGCTGGTGCCAAAATCAGTTACAGTGAAAACAATAGGGGAGTGGTGCACAGACAGCACATCCAGTGTGTGTGTGCGTGCATGCGTGTGTGAGCGCAGGGAGCGCTGGCAATTGGGATTTTGGTCCCCCTCCCTCAAGGATAATAAATTCGACTGAACTAAAGGGGCTCGAATTCACATTTGCTCAGAGTCTGAGGCACATTAGGAATAAAAGCCAGTGGAAAAATAGATGGTGGATGTTCACACATTATGTCCTGGCTGGTCTGGATAATAGCACAAAAAATCAATGTGGTACGCAAGCTGTGACAATGATGATGAAGCTTGTGCAAGACTTACAGGACCTTGAAATTCAGGGCTTTATCTCTGCTCGACAGTCATTGATCTAAAAACTTGATTTTTTAAGTGCTCACAAAAAAAATGTGTTGGGTTTCTTTTTTTTTTTTTTTTTTTTTAAATACACTTTTAAAAACCTGAACTGTTCTGCTTCCCAGACTTTATGAGCTGCTGCCTTTACAAAGCACGCCAGGTCTCGCAGCAGTTCCTGCATACTGTGCTGCTAAGGTGCAGGACGGCGATGGAAACACACTTTTCCTGGGACCAGGAAGGTGAGCGAAACCCCGACGGCAACCGGGAGAAGACACACAAAACCCCACCGGCAGCGCTGCCGTCCAAATCCGCACGAAAGGCTAAACACAGGCGGGCACAGCACGAGCGCTGGGACTTTGAGAATTTTCCCCTCGTAGGAAGCGCACAGTCACCGCGTTTTCCTGTTATTATTCATCTTGGCGGATTTATGCATTTTATGAATCACCCGGACCCGGCGGTTTCGCAGCCCGGCCGCCGCGTTCCCCCGGCCCAGCCTCTATCTTTGTGCTCCACCTACCGGCTACCGGCCCCGCGCACCCACAGCGGGCTCCCGCCCCGCTTTCCGCCCGGCCGAGCGGCTTCGGGGCACGGGGACCGAGCTGGGGAACCCCCGTTCCCCCCGCGCTCCGGGGGGACCCGCTGCCGCTGGCCCCGGCGCCGCCGCCGCCCCGCGGTGCTGAGCGCTGCCCCCGGGGGGGGGGGTCCGCGGGGCACACGGCAGCCAAAACCGGTCACCAGAGAGTGTATGGTGACACGTACACATCCGCACATATATATGTGTGTGTGCATTGATGTGTCTTGCACCCGACGGGGCGATCCAGCCGCTCTCGTTGTGTTTCCGCAGCACCCATTCTTCTTTATTAAACCCCGAATGATTTAATCAAAACGATGTTTACCCAACACAGCCGGGAAGCAATACTTTCATTACCAGATGCCAATCTTTCCTGCGCGCGGTTTACTTGTGAGCAAGCCAGCCAGTGTTCAGAGGCAGATGCTGGTGATTTGTGACAGTACCCACTAATGCTGCTGTGTATTTTGAGGTTTGTTCCAAAATATATAAAAATA
>VZTO01024443.1:2921-43923 GCA_013400615.1 Syrrhaptes paradoxus | reverse complement strand
TGTGACCACAGCTCTGATTGCACGCATCGTGGACTGAAACGTTCATCTCTCCAAAACCTGCAAGACACACCCCGCGCACCTCGGGGAGCAGGAGCTCTGGGAACGCTTCACGGGAGGGAGGAAGCGATGACTTATCTCCCCTCTGTCACCAAAGAGAACAGGTCTGGGCATCTGTCTGGTTCCCAAGGCAACCAAGCAATATTGATGTTGTCATCCTTTGATGATTTGCTTCTTGCCACAGCTGGGAACTCAGATTGCTCAGAAGTCCCCGTGGCTGTAGGGTCTTGCTGCGGATCATTAGTGCAAAACGCGCTTGGGCTGGTCAAGACCCACAGCTGGACTCTGGGATTATTGCCTTGGACTTGTGCCCACGGAGCTCCTGGACTGGAGTTGGTCCCTGTCCACCAGGAGACATGCAAAGCAGATGTACAGCTGTCAGCACCTGTAGGTCCCCCTGTGCTGAAAGCAGACACGCTACCAATCCCTTCCTTCCAGCACTTGCCTGTAAAAGAGGTTTTTTACACTGTAGGAAGCTGTGATTCTTCGTCTTTTATTTGCTTAATCTGTGCTTTAACATATTCTTCTCTCATTTCCAGAAATTACTGCGACTGCAACATACTTTAAAAGCTGTTAAAGAAGAAATATCTTTGCTTTGAAGAGTTTTCTGATAAGGCCCCAGCTCTGCACCTCGATGCACGTGGACATGCCCTAACATCTCTCTGGAACAGCACGCTTGTTCTGCCTTGTGTGTGTTTGGCATTTTAAACAGCAAAGTACCGTCAGCAGAAGTTTGTTTTGCTCTTTGTACAAACGCAGAGACGAACACTCCCTCTGAGTTCAGCGAGGTTGAGGTTTTGTCTGTACAGATGTGAACCTCCAAGGAATTTCTGCAGCTTCGTTAGTGCGCATAATGCTGCTCTAGAAGTGTGAGTTCGTTTTGATATTTTATTGACTGCTGCCTTTCTTTGGATCTGTTGGCTGCAGCTGTTTACACAGGGACGGTTTTCACCTCTGCAGTCAGCTTGCTCTGCGAGTAGCTTTTGCAGTGCGAAGGGTGGTGAGATCAGCCACGGTTTGGAAATCCCTGCAGCTTCTGTATACCCTGTACAGGCCAAGGGTGGAAATTTCTCTCTTACTCTGAACTTCCCTGAATTAGTGCTGTTTCATTCATTTCTGCTTTTGTACCCTTGTTGCAGTT
This sequence comes from Syrrhaptes paradoxus, assembly GCA_013400615.1. Lineage (NCBI taxonomy): Eukaryota > Metazoa > Chordata > Aves > Pterocliformes > Pteroclidae > Syrrhaptes > Syrrhaptes paradoxus. The sequence goes on along the minus strand of VZTO01024443.1, from coordinate 42,725 downwards.
TGAACCTTGTCATCTTCAGCTCTTCCACCCCTTTCTGGTGAGCTGTGATCTCACACGTTCCACCTCAGCCCTGCTGCAGTGCTGAGAAAGGGATGATGTTCTCCATCACCGCTACAGGGACCAGCAGGAGGAGGGGCTGGTTTCTTTCCACAGAAGTGTGGAGCAATCCCAGTCATTCGGTGAGCTCATTATGCAAAGAATCAGTCTTCTTTCCTGAAAAGACTTCGTGTCACATCTCAGCAAGGTAAATGAGCACAGCAGCGTTGCCGTGAAGGGAGCAATCTGGTTTGGTTCCATCTTTGTGTCTGGTTCATGTACACCGTAGATAAAACCTATTAAAATACATAGCGATGGGATTAAGGGTTCTGCCCAAAGTCCAACACAGAATTTGTTGATTTTCCCTAGAACATCCCCTTTTTCTCCCAGCTCACAACTCATTTTGATGCTCATTTGGTCTCACATACCAGACTGAGAAAACAAGTGTCATTTCTCCTTTTCCTGTGAAGTGCTTATAAACAAGGGCACGTCTCCATAGGCACCGATGCTCATCGCTGTGTGGGATCAGAGCTCCTCATCTGCATGGCACACGTCCTGCGCTGTGGGAGGCTGTTGGAGGTTCATTGCTCACCCAGTCCTGAGATGTTGCAAGAGGAGGGTGTGAGTGGTGGGATCAGAAAGAGGATCTGCCACTGCTGGTTCCGAAGGATTGTTACACCATCAGCAGTCCATGTCTGAAGTTTTAGGAAGAACCCAGTTTCACTTCATTTCTTCCTGTAACAACAGAAAATTCTTCAGTAGCACTCATCAGCTGAGGTTTTGGGTCACAGGCTAAATACTGTTTGATTCACTTCTCAAAATGATGGTTAATTCCAAGAATATTGGGGAACACACACTTGGATACAATGGACTTGTGTTTGAGGATGAGTTTCAAAGGACTTCAGATGAAGAAAGGCATAGGCAGGTCCTTAATCATATTTTCACTTTAATGGACAAAGACACATATATATGTCAGCTTCCAAAGGGCCAATTTCATAAAGCAGAGAAATGCTGTGAGTCCCTAAACCAGGGGAATAAAGGTGTAAACAAGAAAATGAGAAAGGGAGCGTATAGCAAGCACCAGAAGTTCAAGGCAAAAATAGTAGAAAATTCAGTAGGGAAGTGAAATGATATGAGTAGAAAGGCATAAACAGAACAAAAGAAAACTTTACATTAATTCAGATATAAAGCCTACCCTAGATATGATATTAATGCATTTCTTAGCTGATAGAATTCTCAATAATAATATAAACCAGGCAGGGGTGTTCGATCAATACTTCTGTTCGGTATTTGGGGAAAAGCCAGATGATTCAGGACAGAATGATGATGAAATGCTTTCCATTCTAGCAGTAACTAAGGAAATCTGTTAAACAGCAGATACTAAAGTTAGATACATTAAAATCAGTGGGTCTGGATAATTTGCATCCAAGATTTTAAGATCGATAGTCAAGGAGCACTACAGACCATTAATTTTGATTTTTAACAAGCCATGGAGCACTGGGGATGTTCCAGAGGACTACAAGAAAGCTAATGTTGTGCCAATATTTAAAAAAGGTAAATGCAGTGACCCGAGTAATTATAGGGCTGTCAGCCTGCCTTCGATCCCGGGCAAAATAATGGAACGGCTGATACGGTGCTTGAGTAATAAGGAATTAAAAGAAGGCACTAGAATTAATGACAATCAGGATGGCTCTTGTCAAACTAGCTTGATATCATTTAAAATCAAATTTAGGATGTGGGGATTTAATTCATGGTTTTGATGCAATAGATGGAGCCTTCTGTAAGATGTTTTTGCAGCTTGGCATTTTGATTATTCAAATGGAGGCCAGCTCCGCAAAGAGTGATTAAAGAGAGAAGTTAGGAGGAGTTTGGGCATCTGAATCTGAAATGGCAATTCCGAGAGCTCAGCTCAGCAGCTGCCCAGAACTGCCTTAATCTCCCTGGTTTTCAGCTGGAGAAGTTTCCAAGGCAACTGAGGTTCTGCTGTTGTGCACTCCCAGAAGACACCTCAATCCTGGCAGGGTTGAGCGGTTCCGTGTCAATGTCATAACTATACATTTGTCTGCCTGCTTCCCGTACGGAGCCTGGTCCAAGGAGTGTGCTCGTGGTGCACTTGAAGGCTCAGCCTGTGCACAAAACGCAAAAGCAGACGCAGCCTTCCTTTAACACGAGACCACAGGAAAAGGTCTTTTATTCAATCACTCCGTGGGTAGAGCACTTGCTTGCCCAGGTTAGAAAAACTCAAGATTGAATCCCTCTCTTGAAAATATTTCGAACCCACTTATCCCACTGTGTCTCACCAGGTACTGGTGTGTGGTGCTGATGGAGAATGGAGGCACTGGATCACATTAACAGGAGCAGCAATCTTGGCCGAAGTCAAGTCACAATCACAATTGCTGTCATTGTGCATTCTTCACCTTCTGCAAAGAAAACCTATGTCTAGAAGTGGAGAATATCATGTGGCTGCTCCAGAATTATCCTATAGGTGCAAATAAGGATAATGAGGTTATCCAGGGTCCATGCGCAGTCACTATAGACCCCTCCAGAGGCTGTTTCGTGCTGGCTCAAGACAGGTATCCAAGACCTTTCAGATGAATTCCCATATTCAAGTTCTTCAGTAACAAAGTGAGGAAAAAGAAATCCCACAAATACCTACACATCAATCAGAGAGTACTCTTGAATTCAACAAGGATAACGGCCAGGGGTGGAAGCATCATTCTGGTGGTGGGAAAAGTCTAGACAAGATCAACAAGGAATAAAGCTCCGGCTTTTGTCGGTGGAGGTTACTGATCAGTTGTTTACCAAAAGCTACACTGGATTTGGGGACTTTTTCCTTTTTATAGAAATATGTATATTTATATTTCTCCTAAAATCTGTTCTTTTGTCTATCACAGCTGCTGAAACAGGAATTATTTCTGGGAGCTCCCAGGACGTGTCTTGTAGAAGGGGTCATGGCCAGATGATCACTGTGGTTCCCTCTGGTCTTAGAAGACCCAGCACAAAGCGCTGAGGACAAACAAACCGAAAACCCGAGCCCATGCAGTAAGAAGCTTTCCCTGCCCAGGAAAGCAGATAATCTAAATAGACAAGGCAGACTGGGGTGAGAAAAAAGATGTGTTATCTCTGTTTCACAGATGGGAAACAGAGGCACAGAGAGATTAAGTGATTTACACAAGGTTTGTGTCAGAGCCAGGAATGGGAGCCAGATCTCCTGGATTCTGTGTCACTACCTTAACAACGAGCCCATCTTTCCTCTCTCTTCCCATACCCGGAGAGGAAAGGGCCCGCACTATCTTATACATAAAACTGCAGCATCGCTCACAGAGTTATCCCATAAGGTGCAATACGTGTAGCACACATCTGGTGTTCTGATGCCTCCTCTTCTGTTGGACTGGCTCCTCTTTCCTTCCTTCACCTTCCCTTTTATCCTCGCTTTCCATTGCTTTCACTGCCTCTCGCAAAGGACATGGGTGTCAATAACCCCAGAGGAAAGCACCCCTGTCTCAGGAACAGCACATTCAGACCCTCTGGCCTTTCAGCGCACGGTCAGAGATGTGCCGGTCTTACCTGGGCACGTGTCTCCCAAGTCTGGGCATGCAAGTATAAAGAGAAGGAAAATCAGAAAAAGGTATTTGAGATTTGCCGGGCTTATTATGACCAAATCCGAGGACATTTTCAAGGGAGTCAGGAATGACCCCAACAGGGTCTGCTTCGCTGAGTTGGCCAAGTTCAATTACGTACAAATCCTTAAATCCTTCCCTTCTGTATCTTCTCATTTCATGCGTGGTTCTGGCCCCCTTTTTCTGAGCCTCTTTCGGAGGCTTTTTTTGATACTGGTAGCAAGATCCCGAGATGGGACACTACCTTGGCCAGAATCTATGAATCCCCTCCCTGTTTCTATGGTGGTCCTGAGAGTGCCAGTTCCGCCCCCCCCAGCTCTATGAATCTCTTAGAATAAAGTCTTCTTACGGCGCCTCTAAATCTTGCAAGTTTGCAAGACGCAGAGAGAAAACCATATAATAACGCTGTTCACACGCAGAACAAGAGTACCTGAGAGGGTGCCAAAACACTGTCAGCGTGGGTACGGGTAGGGGAGGGTCAGCCAGGGCTTTGCTGGCCCCAGCTAATGGCCTAATGACACACAAGAGGTCGCAACCTCCGCCTTTGCCCTCGACTCCCTGGAGTTGCTGCTCTCGCTTGGCCCTGCACCGCAGCCACCTCCGCGGCATGGGGGGACAGTGGCCAGCCAACAGCGGTGATCAGCATCTTCTTTTGGGCAGACAAGCAAAGGCCACGTGTGCAATTCCCACTGAGCAGATGCAGGCAGCAGGACAGACCCTCACGTGTGTGTATGGCCAAGGTGACCCCGCGGATGGATGGAGCCTTGGGCTCTGCTGCTCTGGTCAAAACTCAGAGAGTCTGCACCTCTTCCCACCTAGAGGAGTGCCAGGAACAGGTTCCCAGAACCAGGTTTTGCTCCTATTAACGGCAGCATAAAGGGCAGCGCTGTGAGAATTACGCCTTTTTATGGAAAGATCAATCGCACGGCCTCAGCTAGGACGCTGTTTTTAGGTAAGGGCAGCTTCACCTCGTAAAAGATTATATGTCCGACATATTTTTCAGTCCAGAGAAGAGTAACAAAACCCGTGAGGAAGAGGTATGGAAACACTGGGAGATGAAGATACGGACGGTTGAGGAGTGGAAGGTGACAAGTCAGAGATGTCGCTGCAGTATATAAAATAATCTATGGTACCGGAGGGTCGTGGGGTCACTCCTGCCTACCCTCTCTTGTGATAAATAGCTGCTTGCCAACCCTGGGCTTGCAAAAGGCAGGCTGGGCTTGGCAGCGGCCGGAGCAGCAGCGTGTTCAGGCAGCGTTGAGGCTTCACCCAAATTGCCCGCCCTGCCCTGGAAGACACCACCTGTGCTAAACTCACCTTAGGCAGGAAATGGAAGAACAAATCAGGCCTAATTAAATTAAAAAAAAAAAATCCTTAAAACAAACCGCACATAGTCTTCTCCGTGTGCCATCTGCACAGGAGCAGGGGGATCTCCCTGATTCGTACCGTGATTTGAATGGAAGTGGGAGTAAATCGAGGGCTGGTGTATGTCAGTGCTGAGGGTAGGGTTTAGACAAGCGAACAGTTGTTCCTGCAGCAAGAACAGATAATGTTGTCAAGTTTGCTCCCTAACCAAGAATTCAATCAAACACTCACCAGACTTGAGCTAAATCTCCACAACCTTTATTGCTTCCTGTACACTCACTTAAATCTTGCCTAACCCCTTCCTGTCCCAGCGCTGGTTTCCTTCTTCCTCCCCAGGGTGGTATTAGCGTCTGCCCACTAACCCATGTCAGCAGGTGAAATTTATAGATGGGCTACAGCAAGCCCATTTTTGTAATTTCCATCCCCACTCCCTATCAAATGCAATAACCTTCTGAGCACTTTAAACATGTAATCCACTGTCATCCCCCAAAGATTGTTCCTCCTTCTAGCGTGTGAACATGGTGATTTACTGTCCCACGGCACTGCTGCAGGCACTTAAAGGAATTTGGAAATTTATTTTTTTTTTTAAAGAGAACAAAACCACCACAAATTCGTAATTTTACATACCGTGCAAATAGGTCATTCCCCTCGATGAGTCTTTTTATTAAGCAAAATAGCCACAGTCACAAGGAGAANCCAAAGCTGGATGCAATACTCTAGGTGGGGTCTCACAAGAGTGTAGTAGAGGGGGAGAATCCCCTCCCTTGACCTGCTGGTCACGCTGCTTTTGATGCCCCCAGGACACGGTTGGTTTCTGGGCTGCCAGCACACATTGCTGGGTCACGTTGAGCTTCTCAGCAACCAACACCCCCAAGTCCTTCTCCGCAGGGCTGCTCTCAAGGAGTTCTTCCCCCAGTCTATACAAGTATCTGGGATTGCCCCAGCCCAAGTGCAGGACCTTGCACTTAGCCTTGTTGAACCTCACGAGGTTCTCATGGGCTCATTTCTCCAGCCTGTCCAGGTCCCTCTGGATGGCATCCCTTCCCTCCAGAGTGCTGACTGCGCCATGCAGCTTGGTGTTGGCAGCAAAATCAGCATTTCCTCCCAGCACCTGGAGACCACAGAGGGCTTGTGCCCCCACAACAAAGCGTGGACCTCCAGCAGGTGACACCCGTGCTCCAGGGCTCCCTTGTGCTTGGCCTCTCCATCCCTGTATCTTCCACACACATTTTGCTATTTCTCTCCTATTTCTAGCAAGCAGCAGACACAAAAGTTTTTGAAAAGATTTCTTAGGAAAGGAAGCAAACGCGTGTTCAGAAAGGAGTTGCCTCATGCTCTCGTTAGCAAAGCTGCTGGGCAAAGCCACACCCAGGAGACAGATGGCTTGGAAGGTCCACTCCCTCCACACAGCCCCGTTTCCTACCCTGACTGCTGCTCTCTTCTGGAGTGGATAACACGAGCTGGCACCTGGGGTGTGACAGGAAGATTGATGCAATTTTCTGTAGAAGATATTACTCACGAATAAATGAATTTGGAAAAAACCCCTCAACCCTCTGAGAATAGTAGAAGGAATTTATTGGGGAATTATGTGGGAGGTACGTTTAGCTCCCCAGGTGGCAACAATAATTTTTGTCTGTGTTTCACTTTTTAGTTTTAGCTTCTCACTGGTGGAGAGAGAGAGCAATTGGAAATACCCTGGGTGTTACGTACAGAGGAGGGGCAGTTTCAGAGAGTTTACTCTTGCTTCATTGACAAGGCAGACCAGAGAGAAGGGCCCCAGGGATCGGACAGGAGACAGGTAGGTTGGGTGAGTTTTACTCCAAAGACACTTTCAGACAGGTGCTATTTCAGCTGAGGAGTCTGAGAGTGGAAAGCACATATGTGTCGATGTAAATACACGACGGGTTGTGCCCTTGAACGTGAAGCAATGCTGGTGTGTCGGTTTGCTGCTCAGACATCAGAAAAACCAAACACCAGCGCTCTGCCTCTTCAGCAGAGCCAAATTTTTATCTTTGGAGAGGTTTTTCCTTTGGTAAATCCAGGATGGCTGGAGCTTTCCGTGCCAGTTTACACCCTCGGTCTCAGAGCGNGGTTTTTCCTTTGGTAAATCCAGGGTGGCTGGAGCATGCTCTGCGTCACTGCGGATAGCAAAGCTTTCGGTTTAAGCCAGACCCCTTCGGTCCACTCCCCCCCTGGCACACGGGGTGCTGGGGATGCTATGGGAGCACACGTGTTCACCGACTGCCTTCAAAGCAACAAGGGAGGGAGATGCAAGGAAGCTGAGCAACCTTGTCCAAGGAGCCAGCTGTCTGCTGTCCTCTAAACATGGAAAGATTTCAACAAACACACTATTCTGGGCTTTAAACCCGACTCAACTTTTGATTCATCCACTTCAGTCACTTCCAAACCCTCCGTTCTCTGGCCTTGGAGTCAAACCGTGCTGCGGTGCACAAGAACTGGAAAATTGATCCCCTCAGTAACTGCTTAAAGCTCATCTCTAATCCTCTAAACTCCTCGGTTCAGGGCAGTTTGAATTGTTGTAAATATCTTTGAGGTGGATTATACTGCTTAATTGCTGAGGGAATAATGACGTTATGTGTATGTGCATACATAATATAATGTACACAGAGAGACAGACAGAAAATCTTCCTGGCAAAGAAGATATTAAATAATAGTTTAAACTACTCAGGATTTGGGAAAGCCTGTTAAAGGGATGAGAAACTAAATCCAAAGCTGGACAAGGGGTGAAGGCAATAAATTCCACAGACGACAATGGTAGCAAAACGCTATTTCCTCTCTTTCCATACAAACGTTTTCTCTATACACGGTCTATACTGCTTGAAGAGAGAACTTTATCTTTTTTACTAAGTTAACCTCGATTATGTAAAAATACTTGTGTCTGAGGAAGCACAGATTCTGCTCTCACAAGGAGATGGAGGCAGAATGTCCATCAGCAGCGTTTCTTTCTTTGGAGGAAATAGTTTCCCATCATCTGAACGTGAGAGCTGTAAGTCCAGCTGTCCTAAGTAAGAGAATTTAAACCTGAAAAAAATTGCATTAAAAAATAGCTAAATATAGCTTCCTACGTGTGAGTAGTCCCACGGAGTTGCTTGTGACCAGTGCACGTTGTTGTCCTGGAAGTGTGCAGTTGGATATAAACTCCCTAAAGAAAGTATCCGTGAGAGCAACTGCTCCTGAGAGTGGGATAGAGGGAATATATTAAGAAGATTTTGATTTTTAAAACATTCATAAGAAGAAACATTACGATAAGTATTCCCCAAAACTTGGTTCCCGTTAACATATATGTCCCTGTAAATATCTGTACTACATCTCTGCTCTTCTTCTGCTCTGTCCTGCTCGGAAAATGCTGCAACCTGCTTCTTCTGGGAGCAGCCCTGGTTGCCTGTGCTGACACCAGACATGAGCTGGGATCTACCAGAGTTCCACACCGCTTTTTTGGGGGGGAAGGAGGGGAAAACTGGAGAAGCACTGGGCAAGAAGAAAAAGGGAAGAAAGAAGAAGACACCAGGTAGAAAAAAAAATCAATTAATAGAAAAGCACCTGCACATGAAGCCAGAGGCAGTGGCTGCAGTGAGAGGCACACAGGCAGAGCTGGGAAGCTGGCCATGGGCACAGGGCACCCGTTGCTCTGGGTTGCTTCGGTAGCTAGGACTGCTGCTGAAGGGTTATCAAGATATTTTCAAAGGACTGGGATATCTTCCAGGCACATTTCACCTTGAAATAGAGACAGTGATTCAGCTGGGAAGGCATCGGTGTCACCACTGCACCGAGGGCGAAGGACAAGAAGAAGCCAGCCCAGTAAATGGAGAGAGACGGCGTCAGCGCTGCGGTCGCTGCTCCCCCGTCGGGCGTGTGTCCTGGGAGCCGGCTACCGCCAGGGCAAAACCTTCATCCGCAAAAGCCTGAGTAACCTCACCAAGGTACAACAAACTGCTCGTTCCTGAGCACCTGCGACAAAAGACACGTTACCTGACTTGGCAGAAGCAAAAATAACCTCCGTGCTTGGTGCCAAAGACAAACATTGGCGGATGCTGTTGGATGAAGCAAGCAAGCACCTCGCTACATCTTGGACCCCAGCAGGTAGCTGCAGATGGTGGAATGGGCTGTTTGGGATCCAACCCGCAGCGGAAGGATACTTCTGCTGCCAACAAGATGCGCTAACAGGACTCACAGGGATCAGAGGTGTGGAGGACGGCGTTCTGCAGCAGAGCTGCGGAGGTGCTGAAATGGAAACAGCCACAGATCTCAGTCTGATTTGTTTGCTGTAAAAAGCCGAGAAAATAAAGTCACATTCAAACACTAATAATCCTCCTATCTAAAATAATAATATTGCAGCAGACCCTGACATCAGCCCTGGGAGGCTTAGGGCATGTCCACGTTCGGTGTGACCGTGGGAGCTGTGAAGCGCAGGCTCGAACACACCGGCCAGGGCTGGTGAGCCGCTGTGGGGCTGAGGGGAGCAGGAGGGGATGCTATGGGGCAGGGAGGATGCACTGCATTCCCTGCAGCAAGAGCAGAAGGGACTTCCACAGCAGCCCTCCTAAACTGCCCTGTTCTGTACGGGTTAGAGGGGACACACCGAACCACTGGGAGTCACAGCCGATGGCCTCGGCAGCTGTGTAGTGTGAAATCCACAATCCCTGCTTACTTCCAGGGAGGTTTTTGAATTTCACCCGCAGTCGTACCAGACCTTTGGTCACGTCGGGTCTTCCCCCGTCACAGCCAGGCAGCTGGGAAAGCTATTAAAATTCCCAGCTACAGCTTTACGAAGGTTCAAGAAGCAAACAAGACATGCAGGAAGCCAGCCTTGAACTCCGAAGGAACTCTGAGAGCAGCCCCTCTAACGCTCAAAGCTCCAGAGCATTGCCCGTGGCCAGCAGCGGCGGGTGGAGGAAAGGAGAAGAAAGAAAACCTGTGCAGGGAGGATATACTCCTTCACACCAAAGGCCTTCCCCACCGGTGTTCAGAGATGCATTTACAGGTAAAACCGTTTCCTCAAGACCTGTGAGGCCTGTGAAGGCAAGCTGCACCGACCAGACCCCAAATTCCCTGCTTGGGGAAGACGGCGGTGAACGGGTTTCTCTACTGCTGACGCCAAAAATTTGTCAAGTTTTAGAAACAGACAGATTGGGTACAGCGCTATGTGCACTCTGAGGAATTTGATTAGCCAAATGCTGAAAGCACAGAGGCTTTTGAGTGATCGACTACGGCGCCAAGGCACAAACCGCCCTCTCCACCCACCCTCTCCCTGCAAGAAAAATATAAATTTCAGTGAGGTTGCTGAGCACGGTTCCCGTGTATGGACTTCAGAGGGATATACTGGTAAGCTAGATCCAAAACCAAGCCTAGGCAACGATATTTAATTTTGCACTGGAACTTGGGAGGTCGGTGACGTGTTAGGTGACCAAAGGAAAGACTTTTTACCCCCCCCAAGCCTTCGTTTCCCCAGCTGGAGAACCGCTGCAATATTTGCTGATGTAAAATGTGTTACTTGCAACTGGGTATTATCATCGTCTGAAACGAATGTGACAAATGGAATGCTGTGATAAAGAGCTTCCTCGCCCGCCAGTTGGGAGCACAAGGGTGAGATTGTGTGGGAGCTGTGGGAACACAGCACATGACCAGAATGGGGTATGGGCGGCTGCGGCACAGGCGGGAGCAGAAAGCCTGAATGTCGCCCTGTCTCACAGCGAGTCCTCTCTCCTTCTGCTTGAACACCGAATAATAAGGTCAGATGTGATTTTAACCAACTCAAAGAGCAATTCCTAATCTCTTTCCATCTGGACTTTCATTTCCTGGCTATCTCATCTAGTACTGCGTGTTTTTTCGGGATCAAAAGTCACGTCAGGATGACTCCGTTTCCATTCTGTCAGACAATGACAGGGACAGCGCTCAGGTATCCAAGGGTAAATTATCTGCGTTTTTTTGCTAATCACAGGGAGGGTGCCAGCTGCTTACGTGACGGGCGAGCTCTCCGAGGCGGCTCACAGCGAGGCTCTGTGCCAGCTCTCGGGGTGGCTCTGCTTCTCGCAAGGCAATGAGTCACTGCAGCGGTGACCATCGCTCCACCCCGGGGTTGGTTTCTGATATCTTACCTTCAGGAGGTCAGGAATCCAGGAGAACCCAGATTTGGGTCCAGGCTCCTGTCCCTTTTCCTTTATGGCAGTAATGGATTTCCTACGCTTCCCTCCCTCTCCTCCCCTGCTCCTTCATGGATGTGGCCATTATGTACCTTCCCAAAAATGGATTTCCAGGCAACGCTCGGCATCACCACCACTCTGCCACCCGCTTGCGTGTTTGCAGACCTGGACTTGTTACACGGAGGGTTTTAATTGCTGTGTTTGTTCAGCAATGTTACGCGAGGCCGTGGCATTTCAAAGCTACAGAAGGCTGGGGAGGTGTTGCTCCTGTCGCCTACATTTCCCCCTCTCATTGGGGGAGACTCCGGGGTGCCTCTTGCAACCTCTGGATGGGGATGAGTCAGTGCTCCTTCAAAGGCTCCATCGCAGTTGTTGTCATCGCCTCCCCCGCGACACGGCTTGCAATCAGAGGTGCCCGCAGAACCAGAGAGCGGAGCTACAGGCGGCTGCACCTCCCTGACATGAAGCAAGCATTTTGGCAAAGGCGTCCACGCCAGGGCCACCCATGGTGTGCAGGGAGAGATGGAGAGCCTCATTAAACAGGCTGGTACTTGCTGCGGGTGTACGCCGCTGCGAGAGTGTCACCGTGCTCCTCTTGAGCCACACGCACGTTGTTCCGCAGGAACAGCCTGTGACAGCAGCTGCTGTTCAAATGGACGCTTTAGAAAAGTGAACGGGAACACAAGTGCTTCGGGGGTTGCAGTTTCATTGTCACTGCTCATAAAGCTTTCTGAGAAGTGTGAACATCTCCTGCTTTTAACCAAGCTCTTAATTCACACCACACTAGGCTTGACCCTAGCTCCCACCAGCACCTTCCCCTCTGCCACTGTCCTGCCCCAACCCTGCTCCCGTACCCTGCCTGGCCCTCGTGCTGCATGGCACCGAACGGCTGTGTCCTGCACCGACCCTCCGCTTGAGACTGCTGCTGCCGGGCAGTGGTGATGCATCACCCCGACACACGCGACAGTAGATGTCCCACATCTGCTGCCACAGAGGAAACACAAGTAGCTCCGCTGCAGGGAGGGGTGGGAGGTATCTGTGGCTCCTCAGCCTCTCAGCCAAGTGATGCTTCAGTGCCTTCATCCTCCTCCTCAGACAGAGGTTGAACCCATCCCTGCTGCTCCTGCTTCTCCCCATTTCAACAAGCCTGGGCTAAGACATCTCCTCTCCTATGGGCGAGGCCACAATTCCTTGCATACGAAGTCTGCCAAACTGTTTTAGTTGTTATTTCTTTTCTCTTTTGCAGTATGTTGCCCAAGTCCTTTATGATATTCAGGAAGACAGTGACAGATTTGTAAGAGGGATAGCAACTTTTTCAGGAATATCTGTACAAGCACCACACATCCCTGGAAGGCTGTAATCACATATATTGCTAATTCAAATTTTTAAAAAACAAATTTACATGGGAAAGTTGTTTTAGTTTAAAGAAATTGTATTTCTATTTACAGCCAAGAAAACAGCTGCCTTTAAAAATCCAGCAGTATTATTTGCAACAGCTGGTTTAGCTTATGAGGCTGCTATAAGAGTAGAGAGAGCAGTCTCTGAGACAGCGATTTTATATTTCAGAGCACTAGTAATCTGTTTGTCCTTGCTTAACTTCTTCTATGCCATGCCCCAGTTCTCATCTGGAGCTATATTTTATCTCCCAGTTCCTATTATTTCTTACAGGTTAGCACAACGTACGACCCATGACATTGCAGCCTTAAAGGGAGCGGGCACGTGTGATTTTTCTCTTTGGCTTTCATGTCTCAGCACTCTGGCCATTCAGCTTAGTTTCAAAGGTGCTGACAGCTGGCAGTGCTCCCGACTGCTCTCCCCTGTTGGTAAGTTATGGGTATTTCCTCACTGAACTTTAATTGTGTAACTTTACTTCACTCGAAATGCCAAAGGTCCCAGGAGCCCGTTCCTCCTCCAGGCTGATAACAGCGCTGAAGATAAAACTGTTTGTGGATGGTGAACCTAAGCCCCTACTGAGTGTCTTCTAAGACAAGCTGACATTTATTGCACTCCTCATTATGATGTGACCGTCCAGAGCTGGCCTGGAGGACACCAAACCCCTGTTTTTAGGTTACATCTTCCATATATATGAAAGCAAGCATAAAAAAAATGTTGTTTGAGTGTATCACTGATGCTCACCGAGAAGACGGTAGGAATAAGAGACAGATGATGCCAGCTCCACCAGGTTCAGCTGCTGCTCCCTCGGAGGGAATGGAGGGAAGCTTGCAAAGGGAACCACTCTGAGTCCAGAACACCAGTTTTACTGGGAAAGAAAAAAAAAAAAAAAGTCTGTCAAAGCTTGACTCTCACTTTATAAATCCTCAACAGGTTGGCCATGATTCACCTTCTTTGTTGTTTTCACTTTTCAGGCGTCACAACGCTCCTCAGTCCCCTGCAGCTGCCGCTTGGCCGCTGCCTGTTCAGCAGCCGGGGGGAAGGATTGTCCCAGTGGGAGAAGGTGTTACAGACCTCCCGGAGCAGCTGGCCCTGCTCTGCCGCTTCCTAGCAAAGTCTGGAGGGGAAAGGACCGTACTTCCCCTCCCAGGGACACGAACCCTCCCGGGGACCTTGCACGAGGCATGGGAGGAGCGGCGAAGGCTGCATTGCATTTGAGGGCTTGCAGACGGGCTGCGGCAGAGGACCCCATGCAGAGGGGGACCTGCACCTCCCGCGTGCCCTGCATCCCCTGCCTTTTTCCAGACAGCCTCTTGATGGAGAATTGCGAACCAGTCTGACCCAGATCCAGTGGTGAGGAGCTAGGAAGAAGCAGACAAGTATTATGGTCCACTTACTATGGCTGCTGGTTCCTGGTCGCCAACAGTGTTTCTGCAGGAAGAAAGCAGTTTGAAGATGTCCTTGTCCTTCACAGGGCATCCCCTCTCTCCTTTCCCTACTGCTGTTTGCTGTCCCCCCCCCAGTTACGTTACAGCAGCTGTTCCTGGTGTCATGGTCTAAACCAGATCAGTGGGGTTTGCTGGTTTTGCTAACACTGCCCATTCCACTAATTTAGTTTAAAGGGTACCAGCACACTTAGGAGTGATAAATGGGAGGGAGGAGAGGGAGTAACAAACAGCTGCGGGTGAGGGAAGGGAAAGGCAGGGTCCTCCTTTGGCAGCTTTGCCATTAGATAATTGCGGTGTGGAACAGGACCTTCAGATGTCCACTGGGAAACACATCTGCATGTGGAATCTGCTTCCAAAAAGCACGTTGGAGCATGCTTCACCGCTACTCTGTTGCTTAATTCCCAGTAAATCGTCAAGCAAGTGCATGTCCGGCACCCACTGACTAGTGATGTGCTGCCAGGTTGGGGCTTCAAAATATTCCTGCTGATGAAACCTACAGAAAGCAGACAGTTGCAGTGCTTTCAACAGAACCAGAACATGCATCCTGTGCATCGCTTCTGCAGGCATGGGAGCGGTGCAGCGTTCTTCTGGATTTCCCACGGCCTTTGCTGTAGTGCTCATCTCCACTATTTTAGGCTCACACGTGCGTTTAGGCTTCTGACTTCTGTTCAGGTGTCAGGCTTCCACTCTTGCCAGAGCTGCGTGGGACTGTTTCTGATTTGTTCCAGGGAGCAGCTTCAGAGATTTCTCTTGATTTCTGCCGGTGGGGTGGAACTGAACTGGAGGTCTGGGTACACAGGAGGGGTACCCTGGGAGTTGCTGCAGAGGCTGCACCGCGCTGATGTGCGTGTCCTGATCCTTCTGACTGCCTGAGGATCACCTGGTTAAACTTAGGAGTCAAATGCTGCGTGTCTTGATAGACAAGGTCACAGTTACACAGCCTGAAGTGCCACCTAGAGTCTTCCTTCACATATCTGCTGTAACATTGCTCCTAGGACCGCGTCTGAAGGTCAGGAGCTGGATCGTGGGGCCAAGGTGAGCAAGTGATCTTCCGTGGTGCAAAAAATTACTACAGTGAAAATAAATTATGGGGATGAGCAGCCCACCGTCACTGGAAAATCCCCATTTTCTGTTCCCTGTTTCTCCCTAACCCAGAGAGACGGGGGCAGGCAGAGGGGTTAGACAGGAATGCCTGTGGGGCACAACTGCTGCAGAGTCTCCCTGGGGTGCTCCGGTCAGCAGACGGGATTTGGAGGAGTGTCAGTCAGGGGGGGATGCGAACAGGCTCTCAGACAGCCGGTGTCCCCAGGCTGCCTCAGTGCAAGGATCTGTGCCTTGGGGAAAGCAGCCGCCGAAGGAAGCTGAAGAGACTCTTCAGTCCTCCTCCTGGGGACAGGTTGTGCTGCTCTGTTGGTGACACCTCCTCCCTGCCGGCCCCCGCTGGGTGCAAACAGGAGGTCTGCTCCCTCCCCTTCCCCTCAGAGCCATGCTCAGCCCCTGTCCCTGCTGAGATGGGGTTTCTTAGCCTGATCCCTTTCCCTCTGGGTGCAGGCAGTGTCCCCGGAGGCTTTTCTTTTCTCCCGGTTCTCCTGAGCTCACACATTAAATTGGAAAGACCTTTCCGAGACCCACATGTTCTGCCAATAAAAGTGAGTCCCTGCAATTCTTGGAAAGGAAAATGACCCCTATTTTTAGGGTTTTCTGGGATATCTCTGCCTGGGAATGCCTGAAATCACAGCTGTTCGGAGCTGTGTGAAGAAGACACACCTATAGCGAGAGATCCTAATGTTTCCCACATATGATATTGCTTAGCATGCTCAATTTGGTTTTGTTTCTAGCTATATAGAGAATAAAAGCTTTTCCTTCAAATAACAAAATCAATCGGCCCACAGTGGGTCTTTATTCCCATTCAAATTAAGGGCTATTCCATCCCAAAAATGCACTAATGCAACAAAATTGATTTCTAACTAGATTTTCGTTAAATGGGTGTAGTTCCCTGCAGGCATACACTCAAATCAGTTGAAGAGTGAGTGAGTTATGCATCTGTGTGTATTTCTCCACAATTTATCTTAATTAGCTGTAAAAGGATCTGAAACACCGACCACAGGTAAACCCCCCCCCCCGAAACCCCTGTCTTCTGATTCCCGGGGATGCTTAGCAACTCTCCTGGAGTGCCAGATGCTCTTAACTCCTGCCGCTGAGCGTGGAAGGTGTTTGCTGCCTCACAAGTGTTCAGCACTTCTGGAGATCAGGTCCTGCATTGTTGCTGTGTGTGCCGTGTCCCCCCCCTCCCCATATTTCACGGTGGATAATTGCTTTCCCCTCCCCAGCAGCCTTGGCTCTGAAGCACCTTCGCTGCTCTGAGACCCGAGGCTGAGTGCCCAGCATCCCGGTGGATTCCGAGGGAGGCTTTTTCTTATTGGGCTGTGCCATCCTCACAGGGGAATTTGTCTTCCTGCTAAGAGAGAGAGGCAAAAAACCCCCCCAAACCTTAGCAAAGGAAAATCAAAGTGATTTATAACCTAAGGCACAGCCAGCGCTGGGAGATGCCTCCCAGCTCCGCTGCATCTCTGCGCGGCTGGGGCACAGCTCTGGGTTTGAGGGTTTCTTTGCTCCCAAGCAGATATCCATCGCCAGTTCCCCTTCTGCTGCTGAAGCGGAGGTGGAAGTGGGGCATGCCCCCAAAGCGCGGATGCTGTGGGGCTCTGGCCTCGGTGGCTGTGGTCCTCGCCCCAGGAGGGTATTTCACACGCTGTGTGAGATGGGAAGGGGCCGTTCACACTCAGTACTCCTGAAAGCTGCGGTGCTTAAAAAAATAAATAATCAAAAATCAATGTAAATTATTTTCAATGTTTTTAAAATGGATGTCTAGGAAAGCCACACGGGCCAAACTGCCTGTGACCCCTTGAAAAGAAGCAGAAAGGGGGGGATGACATGCCCCATCACTCAGGAATATGGATTTTGAAATTTCTGTGTCTAATTTGTGGGAGAATATATGCCCATATTTAAGTTTGGGAGACTTCTGAACTTTTACCGCTGACAAAGGCTGTGGACAGGTCTGATACACAGTGGGGTAGTGGAAATATAAGGGATAGCTTCCAGGGTAGAGGCCAGAAGCGAGGAGGCTGTGGTCATTCTTCCAGGAACAATGTGCAGGCTCCATTGACCAGAGAAAGTGAGAGACCCAAAGAGGTCAATTCCCTCTCTTCAGTGGCTCTGGCTATTTTCTTTAAATTAAAAAGAAAAATGGGACACTCTAGTCCTTTGTGTAATTTCATAGCCTGAGGAATATTTCCTAGGCTTACTCTGCTGTGTGTGCTGTAAAGCAGGATGGGGTATTTAGCTCCTGCATTTTCACTTGGGTGTTTTTTTCTCCTGTTCACATTAATTTACTGTACGGTATCAACTCCTGTATGTTCTGTGTGGTTTAAGCTTTTTCTAAAATTGAGGATTTCATATTAATACACCGTGGAATCTTAATGTCAATGTTTGCTAGCACCACAGGCGTGTGCAATATTGTATAGACGCATTTTCTCCCTTCCCTCCCCCTTCTTTTCTCCTCTCCTTCCTTCCTTCCATTCTTCCCCAGCCAGTTACAATTTTTTGTATATATTTTCCCATGCTTTCTTTAAACCTTTGAACACAGAGAGGTTCCCAGTCGGCTCCACATAACGTCAGAGTAACTGTGGCCATTTAAAGATGCAGCAGAACAAAACACCAAACGGCAGTACCAGAGGGGTCTGCTGGGCTCTGCGTGAAGAGAGCAACATCACATCTGCTCCTATGGTGGCTGCAGCCTCCTCTCCTCTCCTCTCCTCTCCTCTCTTTTCAGATTCATGAGACTGTAGTTTTGTAGCAGAGGACTTAAGCCTCTGCTGAATTCTCTCTGCTTTTGTTTCCAGCTCCACACCACAGCTCATTCGTGCCCGTACATCTCTCTCTGAATTCTCCTGGGTTAAAAATACAGCAGTGCTGTAGGCTGAACTCCTCAAGCTGCTCTTCTCACCAAAGCCTTCCTATCATGAAGCTACGGCTTAAGAAGAACTTCCCAGCTTAGAAATACAAGGTGTCTGTGTCTGTAACTATGTATCTAGATCTGTATCTATATCTGTATCTGTATCTATATTTATGATGCAAGTATTCTTATACTATGTCAACTTAAGCTTTTTCACACTTTTAAAACTAACAAAATTTCCCATCTGGAGTTTACAAGGGACAGGACCACCACAACTTTTCTTTCCTCTGAAACTGCCTGTGTCAGGCTGTGCTGCTGGTGGCCATGGAGTCTCACGGTGGGCAAGTGCTACAGCACGTACCTACAGTTAGCAAGCCTGCTTTCTGCCAAAAAACTTTGTGCAAGGAGCCGCGTTAGGTGACAGTGCTGCAGCCCCTGTCCTGGGCAGGGAGCCTCTGCTCAGCCCTGGCATAGTCGAGGATGTCCCAGTTGTGAGCATTTCCATCCTCACCAGCAAGGGCTTGTCACTGGGGTGGTGTCAGAGTCTGTGCAGTGTCCCTGACCTTACGGCATCCTGCACATTTGGCTCATGGGAGCTGCACCTTGTTGTCCTGCAAAAGTCAGTCCCTCGCAGGGAGCCCACGTTGTCACAGTGCAGGCAAAGGCAAAGAGGCAGCTCTGGTTCTCATTCGGTATTTTCCTGAATGGTGGTGGAAATGTGCCTCATCATAATCTACTCAGTAATAAAAAAATCATCATTTTTATGTCATTCAGCAGAAATGTATGGTAAATGAGATTCAAAGGATTAATGCACAAAGGAAATGTCAGTGTTAATCTATAGACAGCCCCTTTAGTCCTGCTTGTCATAAATTCAGAGCAAGAGAGTTTGCAGACTGGCTCGGGAAGGGTAAAATTGAAGGATTAAACAAACCATAACTCAATCTTTCTGTGCCTTGAATTCTTACTTTTGAGGTATTTTTCCTCTGTACTTTTTATTAAAAGGACATATATCTTCAGCAAGAGAGAGAAATCACAAGCACGAGGCCATTAAAGTTGGGCTCTCCTGTAGTCACGCTCCCACAGGCGGCTTCCTCTCCTCTCCGCTGTGCTTTTTTAGAGCTGGGCTAGTGTCCTTTATTGCTAATTCTTGGGTTGTGTCCTGTTGTGTCTTCTAGGGGAATACAGGAAGAAACAGGCTAGCTTTGTCTTCTGGCTGACAGGGAGGCTCTGTATCTACTTGTCCTCAGCATCAGATTGTCAAACTGGAGCTTCATGATGCTGTTGGTAATTTCTCTTTTTTTTTTTTTTTTTTTCTCCCAGATGAACATTAAATTGGTTTTGCTTCCCAGTATTCCAGCTCAGCCTGAAAGGAGGGTGTGAATCTTTGGATAAAGTGAAGGACAGCTCAGGTCTGAGTTTTCTCTGGGTGCAGGACTCAGTCCTGCATGGGGATCCACAAGGGCAGTACTTTCTGCTCACTCGTTTAGGCTGCACTCTGCCTGGTGCCCGGCCCTGCCCAACTCCTTAGCCTAGAAAACATGCATTCAGTTGCATGTCTAATTTGTTCCCGGATTTTCCAGGAGTGTTGAACTAAATCACACTGCAAACACCATGTCTAGTTATGTGCCTAACTCAGCATTTGCACACAAAATTGCCTAATGAGCATGTGCAATTACAGCAATTAGACATGTGAATTAAGCATGCAAACACCCCAGTGTTTGGGTTGGAGTCATAGCCTGTATCACTAGATATAGCACAACCTGTGTTAGAGACGATGAAAACGCACACCCACCTTCTCCGGTGTGATCGCACTTGTGAAGACAGAGCATTGTAAGACCTTTGGCTTGGGGAGGACAGGCTACTAGCTCTAGATGGAGACCACAAGGAATCTGCAAATGAAATCAGAGTTCAGGTGCTTCTGCTTCTCTGTCCCAGGTGTCTCTTGCTTATAATGAAATACCAGCACACTCTCCCTGAGCACACCTCGTCTTAATGGGGTTAGACATTCTGTGTGCAAAGCAGCCTCCAGCAGCAGGAATTGCCACAAAACAGTGGACAGCTTTCCCTCTATTGCTGCTTCCTTCTGTACATCCAAATAAAGTACAGTGCAGAACTGCCCTATGTCCACACCAGTGTCACTTGAGGGCTCTATAAACGGATAAATTTGTTGTTTTCTAGCAGAATCCCCCTTTGAGGCATTCCCATCCTCCTGCAGGAAGGCACTGCTGGCTGGCTGCTGCACAAATCCCAGCATAAGGTGTGAATTTGGTTGGCAGCTGCCAGGACTGAGAGTTTTGCATCAGTTATTGCTGCTGTAGTGAAATAAGGGTAACAGGCACAGAGGTGAGCAGGTGGTCAGAGATAAACAGGTGAGGGAGCACATTGCTGCAATAAAGAAAAGTCTTGGGAGGGAAACCACCCCCCTCTCCTCCCCTCAAATTTCTGCTTCATTAAGGTGATTTCAAACTTGCTGTGAAATCAAGGACTCGGTAGCTGATCAGAGCAAACAAAAATAATCCAGGTGGCAAGCCTGATGAGATATGACCTTGTTCAAAATCAATAGACTGTTCCCCTTCCACCGAGCGCAACTGACTCTCGAATGAGTTTACTTCAACGGAGGCATTTCCCTCACAACATTAACATTTTAATTGCTTGTGCAGGATTTTCTGGAGAATTAACCCAGCGATGGTTGTGCGCAGGCAGAGGATGCTCCGCGGTGGGGCTGAGCGCAGGCGGTGCTGCGGGGAGCTGCAAACTCATACTGCCACCTAAAGGAAAGCTACTTTCAGGAAAAAAAAAATATAAAAAAAAGGAAACGTGCTGCCTCTGCCTCTGTCAGAGCTTGTTAAAACAAAGAGTCTTCATTTGCTCTTGGTAGCCTGCGTCCCTGGTGCAGAGCAGGACAGCTCCCATCAGCATCATGTACTCTCTGCCGTAGGACTGGGAATGTGACGGGCGAGCGCCCAGTGCAGGCACCGGGTAACTTCTGAAGTTTTCCACCTTCCTGGGGTGTCTGCAGGGTCCTGTAGAAGGGCCACGAATGCGGTGCAGCCAGGCTGTGTGCCAGGGGAGACCTGCAGAGCTCGGGAAGGCTCTGCCTGGAGCAGGAGTGCTGAGCAGAGCACCTCCCGGGCTGCAGCACGGGGCTGGGGCATCGCTCCCACGCCTGCTGCTGGGTGCTGGGGACATGGCCAGCTGGGGATGGGGGAAAGCTCAGGACGATTCATCAGTAAGTGATGGAAGGAGGGAGTGGGTGGTAGCTGAGTAGGTGGTCTTTGGATCGTGTCTGCTCTTACTTCATTATCTAATGCGGATTGCAGAAATGCCAGGGGGACAGGCAGGATGGAGATCTGCTTCAGCCCAGACGAATATCTTAACTGCTGGTGCTGTAGAGACAGGCTTCTTTTGAACAGCCTTTACTGGCTTCATAAATCCCACATTCCTGGCTGCACAGAGGAGGCAGGCAGAAGAAACTATTTACAGAGAATATATTCCCACCGAGTATTCCCAACCAGTTCATGAGCAAAGCCTGTGAAAATTAAGGGATGGGGGGGAGGGGAAGGAAATCTTCCCCCTGACTTCAGTAAGCTTGTGGAGCATAAAGCAAAGACCTTCTTCCAAACACACGTACAGGCAACTCTGAACCACCAGAGTCGTGTCCTTGAGGTGTGGCTAATGTGTCAGCCAGCAGCGGCTGAGCAAGCACTGTGCCAGACCACCAGCCATAAAAAAAAGGCGAGTTTGGGAACTTTCCATGTTTTTTAATGCGGGCTGGTTTCCCAGTGAGCGGCTGCCAATATCCCATTAACACCACGGCTGCCAGTAACATGGTGTTATTTAGCAAGCGAGCTGGTGAGGTGAAGGCTGAAGAGGTGCGGAGACACATGCAGCTGCACGCTACAAAGCAGCCTACGCAGAAGGGGGCTGAGCCGAGGGAACCTCTGTGCACAGGAGCCCTTTCTGGTGCTTTGAAGGCAAAACTTTGGCATTTTGGGAGCACTTCTGCAGAGCAGTAACGTTTCCTTATGTGCACACCCATAGGCAGGCGGTGCCTCCTGTCTGAGCTCTGGCTGCAGAGATGCCTGATGTCTGATGGAAAGCAATCTCTTGCACCCAGATGTTGGCAGCGCGAGCGGCTGTGCGGGAAGGAGGGTGTCCCGGAAAGGCAGGAGGTTATGCACACAGAGCAGCACCCCGCTGAGCAGCCGTAACCAGCGCATTCCTGGGATTCCTGCACGGCCAGCCCAGAGCTCACCCCACCAGAGGACGTCGGGTCTGGTGGGACACTGGGACACTGTTCTCTGAGGCCAGGCTCTTACCAGCGCTCAGCTCCGGGAAAGCTCTCCAGTCGAGCTGCACGGTCATGGGCGGGCAGGATGGATATTGTTTTCTCCTACACTAGTTGATTTCTCTTTAAAACTGATCATGGTCTCAGCAGCCCTACTCAGCGTGCCCATGGAGCAGGTTTAGGAAGCGTCTTCACATTGTAGGTTACAGCCTCAGTATGGAAAGTGCTCCCTGAGAAGCAAGTTTCTCAGACTGAAAGGAAAATTAATCAGTGATGTGGCTTTTCTTCGTGCAGAACTTTAATGTTATTTGTGATTAAGTTCTTTGAAGTTACGTATCTGTGATGGAGGGTTTTTTTGGTAATATCTTTGGATTTTATTAGTGAAATACCTGCTTTCCTTTCAATTTACAGCTGTGTTCGATTTTGTAAGCCGATGTTCAGACAGGGTTTTCTGTGCCTTGCAGCAGCTGCATTTCCAGGGGAAGGCACTGGCACCTTGCTCTCTTCCTTGCCGATAATATTGCTGAACGGGTTGGAGGTAAATGGAAGAGAAAAGAACTTTGGTGATGGGAGTCCCACCTGGTGACTGCTGGGGGATGACTCTGGTGGGCCCTGGAAGAGGGGAGAACCAGCCACAACATGCTTTTTCCTTCTCTTTTCTTCGCAGAACTATTTCACAGCCGTGCCTGGATGGCCTAGAACTGGGAGGCTGTGTGACAGCACCACACACAGCCCAGAGCAAAGCCTGTCGCTGAAGATCAGAAAAGGTGGGCTCCAGGGAATGTTTCTGTGATTAATCTGTTCAGCCACTGGGTGCCAATGTTGGCTCATATTTGATAATCGGAGACTTTTTTTCTATGGGAAGAGGAATTTTTGAAATCTGAAAGAAGACGTAATTTTGGAAGGCTGTGGAGCCTGGAGAATATCCCCAAGTGTGTGACTTTTTTATTCAAGTGGATCTGGAAATTGAGCACCAGGAAGTCGACTGCGAGGGGTGGGGAGGCAGAGGAGCCCTGGGTTAACAAAAGGAGGAGTGGGACCGTTAATGAAATGGGCTCGCTGAGAATTACGGATCTGTGAGCCTACGTCTTGCAGTGATTAATGATGAACCACTGTTTTAACTTTGGATCAAATAATGGGTTGCGTCTGAAAAGCTTCATTAATCACTGTTAGGAACAGGGCTGCCAATTCCTTCCTGCAGGGTAGGCACGAGCTGAACAGTTCAGCAGGTTTCAGGACTGAGGGAACTGTAGGCAGGGGCTGGTTAAAGAGAAAGCAGGAGCCTGGTCTGCGTTTCAGCCTGTCGGGATTCACGAGTGAGGAATACAACCTCATTGGCAGTTTCCTCTTCTTTCCCCTCCTCTCCCACAAAATCTTCTTGATAACTGTGATCTGGACACAACAGACTGAAAAAGCCCCACGGCGTCTGGGCCGTGCCTGGGGTGGATCCTTCTCCCAGGTACCCAGATAGGGCTCCCATCCGAATCCCTAGAAACCCCATTGTGTGTCCCAGGGCAGAGCCTGGCTGCTCCCAGCGGCTGTTTGTCACTTTGCAGACCTCAGCCGAGCCTAATGCTTTGCTTAAGTGCAGGAGAACATTTGCAAGAAACATACGTTGCCCCCTTTTTAAAAACTGCTGTCAATAGTGGGAAGCTCTCAGGCTTTTGATGTGATGCAGGCTCTTGAAGCCAGCTGGGATAGGATTTAATTGCTGTGCCAGGAAGCTGAGGACTGGGGTGCCCAAGAAAGTACAGCTGATGCGCTCTGCTTGGAAGAGATCAACCTTTTTTTTTTTTTTTTTTAAAGTAATATCCAAATATCAGCTAAAAGCACACCATGCCTCCGTGCTCTCTGCACCAAACCATACCGGACAGGCAGAGGAGGATGTTAAAATTAGGACCAGAATGATTTTTTTTTGCCAAAAAATGGTTTTGCTCCCAGAACATTAGTTTTGATCAACAGAAATATGCTTCAAAGGTATCGTAGGACCTGCCTGAGTTATTTAGGTTAGGAATCCCCCCTTTACTCCTGCCAAAAAAGAAATGGAAAGCTGCTTGCCCTGCCCTCATCTCCGCCCCAAGTCTAAAACACTTTGATTTTTTTTAGCCACTCCAACATACTTCAACTATTATTTACTAAAAATTTCTCAAAGATCAAACTCATCAGTTTTTCAGTTTGTCCTACTTGAAACATTCACCCAAAATGATAATTTACAGAGTATGAAAAATATGAGTACTTTTGTTCAGGATTGACTGAACTTCCTTGAAATAAACAAAAAAGTAATTTATTCACACAGCTGGAGATAGAGAGGGAAAAACATCTGGATGTGAGAAGGGGGAGAAAATGTGCACTGGAAGAGAAAAAACAGTAAAAGGACAAAAGGTTATAAGCAGAAAAAGGATTGATACCGGGGCTGGAGAGTGTGTCCAGGGATTATGTGAGGAGGGCTGTAGAAAGTGGGCCTTGAAAGAAAAATGTAAATATGGTGATGGAAAGGAGGAGGGGAAGACTGAGATGAAAGAAGAGAAAAGATAGGGAAAAAAACAAAATGGAATAAAATACAATAAATAAATGGAAAGGAAAAATAATGAAAAAATCTTACATTTGAATGAAAAGAAAGAGGGAGTAATATAAGAAGGAAACATAGTCTGAGAAGAACAAAGCTAAGAAAACTGATGAGATTAAGAGATATGCTGAAAAAGACCTAAAAATTGCAAAATCCTGGAGAAATATATTGCAGAAAAGGAAAACACGGTCCTTTTTTGAATCCTGACCGCTTCTCAGCCCGGTCCAGCAGCAGTGGGCACAGCAGCACAGCCGTTCCCATCCCCGAGCCTGCGGTGTCGACGATGCTGAAATCCACATGTGGGTCACGCCAAGGCTGCGGGAGAGCTGGAAGTGACATGTCAGCACCTGGGTCCTGCCTTAATTCGGTGCATCAGCACCTCGGCTTCTACCAGCTCATTGCTTCCAGATGGTGCCTGAGCTCTGAGCTGGTATTTGAGGCATTTCAGGTCGCCTTCACTAAGTTTCCTTAGGGGCAGGAGTGAACCCAGCTTTCCTGTGTGCAGAGCTCGGTGACAAAGGCTTTGGCATGTGGCGTGGCATGCTTTGGCATGTTGGTTTTTACTGACTCACCAGCCCCTTGACCCGTGCTCCGTGGGGAGGGAAAGGCACTGGTTTGTGCTGGGCTCCCCTCCCTTGCAGAAGGGAGATACGTCCGTGGAAGTTTTCGTCTTGCTGGTCCTTTCCCTACCCTTGTGGTAAATTACAAGTACAAAGCCAGAAGCCTGTGGTAGTGTCATGTTTTAATAGACAAGCCTCAAAAGTGAGGTTACAGGCATGGTTTCTATTGCAGCTCTTCAGTTTGATACAGAGTAAGGGCAATGCCAAAAGAGAACTAAGAGAAAAAATTGGTTTTCAGCCTCAAGGTTGTTTTTGTAAAAAGGAAAGAGCTGCTTTGGAATTTCTAAGGCTAGATCCTGCACTGAAAGCAAGGTTTAACCAACCATTACACTGCTCAGTGTTGCTCTGCAGACCTTTGATTAATTGATTCAGCCTTCTCCTTGTGAGAAGTGAATGAAGGGGTGGCCACTTAAAACAAGGGATGGGAGAAAGATCGTTCTTTCTGGGAAACTGAAATAAAAGAGCAATTGTATGGTCAAAAGACAAACAAGGTTATAGTTTAGGAACAGATCATTATACAAATGATATTTGATAACTACTGGTGTTTGGATTGTAGTTCTACTTTTATCCTATCATTAATGACCAAAATGAAAAAAATTAAGGTCTTTTCTTTTTTTGGAGAAACTGACACATGCTAATAATGTTCCTTGTTTCCTTGTGAAGAAAGGCTCAAAGAGAGTGTCCAAAAATAAAACAGAACACTCAAAGGTAACAGCAAAGGACAACGATGTTAATTAGAGGTCAAATCCTGAAGCACTAAATTCATTAAAAATTGTCTGTGTTACCTTATGGGTAACCACCAGGTTACAAGATTCTGATTTGTTTTGCACAGTGGATCCTGAATTCTTCACTGCACGGCCGAACAGCCTTGGCAGAAAGGTGCAGAGACCTGGCACCGCTCCTCACTGGGTTGTGCTGAAGGGAGACGAGGATTTCTGCTTCCCAAGGGAAGGAAGGAACTGAGTTTGGTTTCACAGGAGGCACCTGCAGGAGCTGTGTCCAAAATACAGAATCATGCTCCCTGCAATGTTCGGGGTGCCTTGCTCAGAAGGGAGGTGTGAGACAACACAGACTCACAAACTGAGTCCATGTAGAGGTCTCCAAGTCCTTCCTAGGTTTAACCTGCAGCCCTTGCTCAGGCTTAATTTGAGCCTTACAAATGCAGAATTTCCAGCAAGGCATCAGGAGTAGTTGTTCAGACTTTGGAGAGCAGTTCTTTATGTACCCGGAGAGAAAGTGACAAGAATCGCACTGAGAACGGAGCCTGGAGAATGACTGACACGCTGCGTGTATCCACGCAGAGCTTCGGAATATTTTGCCAGACAGGAACCAGCAGCTAGGGATGAATCATGTTCTTTTGAACATTTGAACTATCACAAGAATGAAAAGTCCAGGTTAACCAGCAAACCTGCTCAACCAAATAGCGCTGCTCTGTTAAGAACAGGAAGGGTTATACTGGAGAACTGGAAACATCTAGTCGACAGATGAGCAAATCGTTATACAGCAAGCATAACTCTCAAAATTAAAAACAGAGTAAAAGAGCACACTTTGAATAGGAATGGGCACAAGCATAAGGAGCGAGGGCCTGACTCACAGCAGAGCCCAAGCCCAGCTTCCCTGCCCTGAGACATCACAGAGCACATGTGACGATGGCTGTTTGGGGAAAGGAGAGCAGGAGGTTTGCCTGCTTTCGCTCCATGAGTGAGGAGCAGAGCAATGAAGAAGAGCTCCGCTTGAGGATGTGCTTCTGCCCCTCAGAGCACGCCAACAACTGACACTGAGTCATCACTTCTTCACATCCTGGACCACACGCTTGCAAACACCTGAACGGATTCGTGAAAAAATTGAGCAAGGACGGGAAAAACGTCGCGCCTCGGGGAAGCACCAGCAGAGGTCAGCACAGCCGGGAGAATGGAGCAGCCGGCCCCGCCGCCGGGATGCTGCTACCCCCGGGATGCTGCTACCCCCGGGATGCTGCTACCCCCGGGATGCGGCTGCTCCCGGGATGCGGCTGCTCCCGGGATGCTGCTCTCGCAGGGATGCTGCCCATCCAGGATGCTGCCCAGCCGGGATGCTGCTCACCCCGGGATGTGGCTGCTGCCTCTGGGTCAGGGCCAGTGGCGCGGCCCTTTCTGCTCTCCAATGTCGCACCGAAAAGGAGTTGGAGTTATGTGCTGCTAAGGGTGTAACAGCACACATCATCATACATTCTAGGACAAAACAGCGGTCCTTACTGGCTTTTCAAAGTCAAGCAATGTTGCTTGACGTAGCAATTTATATGAGAAAAGAAAATCCACCTGAATTCTTTCAAAGCAATAAAACTTTCTCTACAACTCATATAACATGAAAAAATCTCATTTATCACTGCTTTTTAGGAAGCCCAGCCTGATGCACCCTTTTCTTTCACAACACCAGCTCTCACAGATCATCGTAGATATAAAAGCCAGAACTTCATTCATCAGACTTAATCCGTAAAACCCTCCTTCACAGAGCTGTTAGTTCCAGGAAAGCTCTATTTCATGAATCATTTTCTGTCTGGATTCCCTGATTTAAAGCTACTGCAGGAAACTGGATTTCCCTAATGTAAGGTGATATATCACACCTGTTTCTCCTGAGAACAGAGTTGTAACTTGGGTTCCTTCCAAATCAAATGATGGCAAATGCCAATAAAAGGTGCGGTGTAAAGAGGAGAGATGCAGAAACACACACAGAGCCTGTTTCATCTCCTCCTGAAGCAGAACAGGGCAGCTAAGAGAACCTTGGTGTGTAGCAGAGTTGTGTGATTCCTTAGTATATAACGATGCATGAGAACAGGTTTCTCTGAACACAGAGGAATACAGCATCGCTTGTGACTGCACAGCTAAAAAAGGTGTCTGTGCATTCCCTTAACGTCTAAAAAGGAAAAACCAGGTCTCACATATCAAATGGAGTCAAGGATGTTCCCTGACACGGATTGGTTCACATTAAAGAGATGTGGCACCATGGACCAGAGAACATCAGTGAAGCCCGACCTCATCCATGAATGGCTCGCAGGGAAATGTAGCCATATGCATTAGTTTCAAGAAAATCTGGATCAGGGCATCAGTTTATATCAGATAATCCTTGCATCGCATCGTGTTACCGTAGGGAGAAACTCAGAGTGATAAGTCAGTGCAATTCACTCCTTTAAAATCAACACAACCGTCACTTACACCTCAGGCAATCCTATTACACCAACGAATGCCAACGAAAAAACCCCAAACCTCAAAATCACAAAATATCTGTCAGTCAGGACGCGTTTATGACTTGCAGCCTTAGATCTCACCAGTGCTTCTCACCAGGGAATATCACACAGGCTGAGCATGTTTCTGGTGATGCCAATGCAGTGACACGGATGACAATGGCAAAGAGCTGAACTTTCTACCCTTCAACACCCGCCCCGGCTCAGACCCGTCACTGTATGAGAGTTGGACTCAGTTGTGTTCAGACAGACATGTCTCATGCCCTAAATCTGCAGAGTCCTGGCAGGGATGGAGCTGGGCCCGTGGGGCTGCAAGCTGCCAGGGCTGCAACGGGGGGCACACAGGACAGCCCAGTGCCCCTGGAGCAATGCTGCAGTTACTCAAAGTCACACCATTGGTGTCTGGCCTGATTTCAGAGAACTTTGACCTGAGTATCAGCCCTTTTCTGAGCAAAAGGTTAACAGATCAACAATGCAATCTGGTTGTTTTGGGTAGGAAAGTGAGTGATGATGTCTAGAAAATGTCTCACATAAACCCATATATCAGTCTTGGAAAAGCAGAGGGTCACACATCAAGGAAAAACTTGGGAAGCTGTATTCCATCGTTTCTGAGGTGGATTGTATTTTTGGATCATGGCACTCACTTTCAAATTCTCAACATTCGGCTGTTTACCAAAAAAATCCATTCTTACCAGGACAGGCAGGGAGGTGGAGGGCCAGGGTGACGGTCTGCCTTGGGTTTCTGTTGTGAAAGGAGCTGGGATTTCACAGGGTGGCACATCCTGCTACGTACATCGTGTGCCTCGAGTTCTGCCTGTGTGCCTTCTGGAGCCTGATTGTGTCCCTGAGTCAAGTAACTCAGCTTCAATCATCAAGGTACCTCAGAGAAAATGATAATAGGGCACCATTTTATAATTAAGAATGGAAATTCAGTCTCCCAAATGGTCATGAAATTAATCCCTTTTCATCTAGCCTTTTCCGAATGAGAAGCCTAGTCTAATGCATCTCTTGACAGTAGCAACAAAATCATCATCCATCACTTTGCACCAGGGAAGTCCCTTCATTTGCTTCATTTTCAGTCTGGGAATACCATCTTCCCACAAATGAATGAACACCAGGAAAACAGCCCTTCAGATAAATTGGCTCCTGGGGATGTATATCTTTAGATACTGCATTGCATTCATATCTTAGTATCATATGCATTAGCTTTCCCATAAGAGGAATAAAGTCTCCACGCAGCAGAAATCACCCTGTGTATATTCACTCTATGATCAGGATAAACCTGCTGCACTACCTTTAGTGTGGGGATTCTGGTTGGAGACCAGGAAACCACTGAAGAGAGGAAAACCTACTTCATTGCACCGCAAAGTGAATGGAACGGAATACGCAGCCGATGGCCCCACACAGACAAAAAGCTGCCGCGACAGCCCTGCACCGACACTAACCATACAACCCACGTCAAATAACCTCAGTGTTGTACTCCACGAGTACAATGATGCAGTGATAAATTATACCGAGATCAGGAACCTTTCCAGAGAAACAAAATCAAATATCCTCTAGTGGAGAGATTCTCTGCTTTCAGTCAGCAAAGAAATTTTGTCCCATGTTTATGTTTGTGGAGGAAAAAGACCAGCCTATTGTTTACCTGATGTTTGCTTTTGCAATGTAAGAAAAATACTAGTAAGGTCCTTGAAACTAAAGCATGTTACTGTCCCCCTAAACAACAGTAAGTAACATATTACTGTACTTGCAACTGGGTATCAGGTAATCTTGGAACATTTGTAAGATAAAAAGGTGAATGAGGCTCAAGACAATAGTGTGTTATTAGGCTGTAATCATTGCCTGACGCAGTGTGTCCATGAAGGAAGCTTGGGCTTAGTTGTATCACATCATTTTGGTAAAAATGCCCCAAGCTGGATCAGGAATTCAGATACAGACACCAGTTCAGATCCAAGAAAATTCTATGGCCAGTCCCCAGTGTATGCCAGGGGGTTTCTCCTCCCCTCTTGTAAGAGTTAAAAAATTCCTTACAGCCAGAAAAGAGACTTTTCTTCATATTGCACCTAGAAACAACGTGCCTCACCGTGTGCATTGTGCAACACCACAAGATTCGTTTTACTTGGCACAAAACCTCTGAGAATAAATTTTTCTGAATGCATCCTTCTTGTTTTGAACAGAGGCAAGAAAACTCGTTCTTACTGAGTAACCGCCATCAGAGAATTTCAGGCTTAAACTTAAACCTCTGAAAACCACCAAATCTTAGTTCCATTTACATAAGGAAAATGTAACCCCATGCCTCACTGGATGCTGGAGAAACTCATGCATCCCTGTAGATAGGGAGAGGTCAGTGGTAGCTCCTTATACTCTTTATTTTGGGGAGACATTCGTCCAGGCATCACTTTTAATTAAAGATACTCGGCCACATGCATCGTCTTGAGAAACGCAGCGTGGGTACAATAAATCACATTAGCAGAAGGAGATGCCACCACACATTACACTAAAGAAATGCTCCCCCACGGTTTAGTTTAATATCGAGGAAAGGTAAATCTTTCACATCACTGAACATCCCAGGAATGCAGCCTGGCAGAGAGCAACCTGGACCAGGGGAAATGTGGGTGTTTCAAATCCTCAGCTAGAACAATGTAGGAATGAAAAGCATATAGTTTTTAGTTACAAATGTTGTTTAAATAATTCACTGTTGTTACCCTCTGTCAATCTAAACCGTTATCTGAGTTACACTCTTGGTTATTTCTATGGCAGGTGTAGCTGACGATGGCATTTTCTGACTCTCCCCTGCAATCTTGCCATGCTGATAGCACACAGGATGAAGTCTCATTGCCCAGAACACTGGAACAGTTTTTTCACCTTTCTGTTCCTAGCTTCCTTCTTTCCATTCAGTGCTTTTAGTTTTCTCTCTTTAGAAAGCCCCGATGACCATACAGCCTTCCACGGGCCAGGCTGCATGTGGCTGAGGTCTTCAGCTCTGGTCTGCAGAGTGAGAACGCTGCTGCTCTGGGTCGGTTCCTTGGAGAGATACACATCCCCAGAGCTCGCCAAGGCTTTCTTTGTCATCATGGGAGCTTGTGGTCTATGGGAAAGACTGGGGTAGTTTACCTAGTTTACCCTAAGGGAAGAAAAAAATCATAGGGGCTAAGGATAACAATCTTGCACTGCGTTAAAGTCTCTGGTGAAGATGAGAATAATCCAACGTATGTGTCTGCGGTGAACAGGACAGGTAATACATTGACCTTGCGGCAAGAGAAAGTCAATGTAACACTAGGGAAAGCTTTCTAGATGTAAAGAAAGTGGCACACAGGAAGAGTCTGTTCAGGAGAAAAATGTTTCAGCAAGTCTTTCAAGAAAAAGCTGGTGCTGTCCTGGGGCAGAAGGTTTGGACTACATGACTTCTCAAGTTTTATTTTCTAGTTTTATTTTTTCTGTCTCTGAAGCAAAGTTCAGCTGGTAGGTGCTTTGACTGCCCGCAGGCAAGGAAGAGGTCATGCAGAATGTGCACAGTAATGGCCAGTAACGGACGGTTTGGCCAACACCTGAGCCTTTTCCTGGGAGGGACAGACCACAGGTATTTCTCAACTCTATTCTTTTGCTTACATCTACCCCTTTGTATAACTTCGACCTCACTATGAAGCTGCTGAGAAGTATTCAGTGAAAAAAAATTATTTTCCCTATGGTACACTTCAGACCTCAACAGTTATTCCGAAATACCTGATGGCCCACATTCATGGCCATGTGGAAGATGGTCATAGATGTCTGTTAATGAGTTTATGATTTCAGATTTAGTTTCCATCTCTTACCTCTTTATCTGCTCTTCATCATAATGAGCTCTGGGACATGAATCACTGGGAGGAGGGGGAGCCTTTAATATTTTTTTGCTCATTCCCACTAACAGAAGGAGTACTGGGACACAATTCTGCGTGTAATCTCAGAGGTGCTCCTGCTGCATCCTTTCAAACCAGCAAGGAGCAGTTCTCAGAGATGTGGGGAAGTCTCTGTTTGTTTCCCACTCTGAGACAGAATGGTCTGAAGTCAAAAAGTTTTTACATCACCTCTTTTGGGGACACTTAAAGTGAATCTGAGACCTCTTTGAAGTCACACAAGCATCTTTCAAAGGAAGAGGTCAAAACCAGCAGAGAGCATGAACACACCACCAAAGTATAAATTAGAGACAACTTTCGCTAAGGCTATACAGGGGGAACACACAGCTTTTAGAAATGGCCTTAATCGCTTCTTGCTCCAGCTCAGATCACTTGTCTCCCTAGAGGGAAGAATGCCTTGTGTAGAAAGGAGGGATTGCTGTTTTTGTAAAGATTGCCATTGTTTGGAGTGATTCAAAAGATGAAAAGGAGCCCAGTGTGAGAAAAACAAGAGAGATCAGGCAGTCCAACACCGCCAAAAAGGCTTAGGGAGGCAAAGATGTGATCTCTGGGCATCATGCAATTTCTGAAATAACATCTGTTCCAATTAACCTCTTGTCCCTGAGAGTCTGAGCTCTCCATGAGGTTGAAGCACAAGGTAGTTAGCAGTGTCCCCTGGCTCCCAGTCTGCACCAGCAGCCAACTCCCTGGGCCCCAGCAAGGTGAGATCCAAGGCTTGCCATCAGTGAAGAAAGACAACAAAAGAAATAACAGCAATGCTCAAATCAACAAGCCTTTCTGAAACATAAATCATCCAAACCCATGCCTTCTTAACAGGGCGCATTATATGTCAGGAGAGCGTATTTAAGACAAGGCAAGACTAGACTTCTGCTGCTATTTGAAAAAAAAAAAGGAATGAACACTCTCTATTGTAGCAGAAAAGGAGAAAAGAAATTGCTAAGATTAATTTAGGGATCCTGAACAGCTTTTGGAATGCCAGTTTCAAAAGCAAAAAGTCCAAGGAAGAAGAAATGGCAATCGAGATGTAACTGTGGATCACTCAGTGTTTGAGGCAGAAAAGGCATTTAAAGCAAACACGGCAGACTGCAAGCATCTGAGAACTAAAAGAGAAAACCCCCCAATATGCCTAGAGATTCATCTAAGAGGTCACGATCAGCATCCAAGATAAATTATCAAACAGATAGCTTCTCACAAGAAGATGGTGAAGGGACACTTGCCCTGGGCACATTCCCAGGCAGAGGATGGCTGCTCGCTCAGCCTGTTCCTCCAATTCATTCATTTGTACTTTTCCCAGACCACAGAGTGACATCTGTCCGCAAAGAACACTTAAAAAGCTGCCTTCACTCAACACCCCTTTATTGCCTTCACCTCGGTACACACAGGACTTTCTTCTTTTCTTTTCCCAGGAAGAACAGGGGTGATCTCGCTACCTCGATTGCTACAGGAACCCCAGGAAGAAGAGGATGTGCCTTTTAAGAACAATAGTAGTTTACCGAGGGGACACCTTGCCAGGTGATTAAAACACTCATTGCAAATTCTTCCTTCTCCTGATTTTAATCACTTTAATCTGGTTGGCTCTCTCCATCCATTCTGCTGGTTCAGATCGAGTGGATGTTTGGCTTCTCGTGAGTAGAAATTATTGAAATTTCCATTGCAGCAATATATGCTGCTAATGAGCCACAATGAATTGTTCTTGGTGTGTTAATTTGCAACTCTTTCTAAAATTTACTGCCTCCACTTATAAAGATTTGATATTGATTTTGTGACTCATTTCTCTGGATGAAAAATTGAATGGACTGTGTTAAATTCTTATTATTGCTAATGCTGTTATTTTTACAAGTGCTGGCGAACCATCGGCTGACGACAGGCAAGAGCTCGTGCACCACACAAAGTTTCTGGGAACTGATTAGATTCCTCAGGAAACACTATTTGGAGCCTGACAGAACGTAAGTGGAAAAGGTTTCTGAGCAGTGATGAACTGAGGAAAAAGCTTAAGGCAGCTTTTGGCACCCTGGCTGACCTTAGATAGCTGCAGGGTGGGAAAACAACGCACAAGAGCGGTAAAAGGAGCTCTCTCAGGAGCTGGTGTTCTGTTCCTCAGCCTGAAGAGGTTGGAGTGTCTGAAGCTCAAATCCTGCCTACATCTGAGGAGGCTTGAACTTGATCACCTCGTACCACCCCCTTCCCCTGCTCCTCGAGGTACCCAGTCCAGTTGGCAGGGTCAAGCCTGCCCAGAAAGTGATGCTTTCTCCTTTCCTCTTGGCACCAGTGCTGTGTTTTGGGTACAATGTGTAAATATTGACTGGAGGAGGGCTGCACACCCAGGACGACTTCTCAGCTGAATGCTCTGATCTAGAGGCTGTGGAGTATTTCCACCGGTGCCAGTTCCAGCACAGAGGCTGTGTATTTGTGCTGTTCAGATTGGAAGGACTTCAACTGAAATACAGAGGGTCCCATTCAGTGTTATATAGTCTGGTGATGAGACCATTTGCTTAAGAGAAGAGAGGTATCGGACGTCTGCAGGCAAAAGAGGGATTTGCAAAGAGTGTCCTTTGACCCGTGATGCCCCAGCGTCTGGCTGACCCGCTATCTACCAAACTGCTTGGGTGGAAAGGACTTTAATCACCTGTGACTCTTTCTTCATCATCTGTGAGACCACATCTGGGAATTTCTATCGATCTTGGCCTGCAAGCGTTACTATTATCTTGTGACTACTGTGGCTTGGGTATGAGATGGGTGGACTAGCACTGCATCCTCCCACATTCGTTTTTCAGGATTTCTGGGTAAGTAGCTCAGCTCTGTATGTTCTGCACCCGAGAGAAGCCCCCAAGCACTTGTCAGCATAGTCACCACGGCACTCAGGCCTTTTGCAGGATCTGTTTGTCACCCCCCAAATTAGGCAATTCTCTCTGTCTAGCAGTGGGAAATATCTTTGGTGGAAACAAGCGCTAGGCAACGGAGCGGTATTTTTCAGACTTCAGATCTGAAAAAGGCAGTTAAATGCCTGTGTCCCCTAGGGGCGTTAGTCTGCTCTTCAAACAGAACAGAGGATGCACAACACGGGGGAAGTGTCAAGATCTGGGTCCCTGCAAAATGTGTTTTTCAGCAGATGTCTGGTGCATCCACCCAAGGTCAGAA
This sequence comes from Syrrhaptes paradoxus, assembly GCA_013400615.1. Classification (NCBI taxonomy): domain Eukaryota; kingdom Metazoa; phylum Chordata; class Aves; order Pterocliformes; family Pteroclidae; genus Syrrhaptes; species Syrrhaptes paradoxus. The sequence goes on along the minus strand of VZTO01024443.1, from coordinate 7,023 downwards.
AGTGCGACTAAAATCACAGCATCTTTTGCTAGGTGGAGAAAAGTCACTCTGGAGTGTGAGCAGTGTACAACACAACCATAGAGAGTTGCCCAGTGTGAAAAAATTAAGGATGATTCAGTGGTGCTTGTACTGACCTGAAGAGGAGGGTCTTGAATCTAAGGCAATCATGTCTTTTCAAGAAACAGGAGAGAAACAGAGCAAGACCATGTGGGAAAGAAAAGGAAATTCCCAAGCACCCTCACACCTGCCTCTCCGATCCCTAGCACGGTGCTACAGCCCATCCCAGCCCAGCGACTCTTGTACTTCACTGATCCACAGAGACTCCGTGTCCTTCCCACAGCCTCCTCCTTCACACTTCACTTGCTGCAGATGCTGATGCAGCACCGCAGGCGCCAGCGTGGGTACTCTGTGCCCGGTGCTGGGTGTAGAAGGTGACAGCAAGGATATACAGGTCCCCCAGCATCCTTGACCAAGCAGATTTATCTGAAAGCCCAGTAAATAGTGGTGCTCTCTAGCCATACATGAGGATACAGCTGTGCACCCGAGTGCAGGCAGAGCCCTCAGCACGTGCTGAGATACCCGGGTCAGCACTGGGTCTGACCAACCTGCTCGCTTGGTTTCCCAGGGAGAAATGCCTCTTGCCAGAGAAGGGCAGAGCAAGCTTCTGCAGCAGGTCCTGGAGCTCCTGTTCTAGCAGATGGCGTTTTTGTGGGGACAGGCATTCAGTTCAGGGGACTCTGTACATCCTTGTAATTCGTGGATGCACAGGGAGCTGTCTTACATCATGACTTCTAGAAACAAATGCCACATTCTGTATTCAAAACTATCAATATTCCAGTGGGCTGTGTACAAATGATTGGTCTCACGGGCTCCTTGTTCTGTGGTAGGTGCTGTGAAACTCCTTTTAGCTTTAGAAACTGGGATGATATTCCTAATGCACCCTCTCTCAGGACATACAATGATGAATGTAACATCGTTCATCCAGTTCAATAAAAATCAACTGATGAAATACTATTGAAATAAATATTGAACCTAGTTCCTAAATAGTCCTTGGGGCTATGTCTTAAAAGAAGTCGATAATAAAGCAGATATGCTGGACTTTAGCCAAGCAAATTGATTTTTACCTTAAAAATAACAAGCAGTTTGACTTGTGTGTTCTTAATACAGTTGGAAAACCAGACAATATTCCATGATCAATATCATACTCACAAATGAATTTTTGCTCCTAAATGTGTTGAGTAAATATATCATAATAAATACAAATATTTATCAATGATGTTAGGAAGTGTCTCCAGGTAATCTGTCTGTCTCTGCAGATATAATAAAGAGAGAATCCCTGTGCGCAAATGTAAGAGTGATTGAAACCTTGACTGTATGGAACTATTCATGTTCACCTGGTAAGCCAAATCCTAGAAATTGCTTTCAGCTGTAGCACATAGCACATCTTGACATATGAAAGCCAGACACAATTATCAGAGTGTCAGCATCATTTTTTCTAGGACAGAGGATACGGAAAGGATGAGCATGCTTTGTGTAATGTGACTCAGTACCATCTTTCAAGACCTGTATCCTCAGATAGTTTTGGAAACAAAAACTCCTTTTCCCTTACAAAATAAATAGTAAAAAGCAGGATATATGTACTTTAACAGGCTGAGTTTTATGGCAGAGTCCAACTTAAATGCATGGAGCATCCCTGCTAAGAGACCACCAGCAGCAGGTTGAAGCCAGCAGCTTTGCTCAGTCTGAGCTATTTCCAACTTTGATAAATTTTATTCACTTTCTACAGTCTAAGAGAAAAGTGATTGCATCAGTAGCAGCTCTAAAACCTCATGTTCCTGTCTACCTTTTTCTACCACTACCATAATTAGAGAGAAGACAAAGCAGACCTATTCCTCCCAACGCTGCTGGAGGACCAGGAAGCCCTGGAGGGTATGCTGCCAGGCGACACATGCACAATGGCCTCCAGAACAAGCTCTGAATTTTTTCCCAGCTTTTTCATATATTTATGATTCTAGCAAAAATTTAAATTAAAATCACAAAAAGAATGAGGGACGAAAGTCTCTTGCACCAGAGTTTAAGACAACCTTGTGCTTCAGGATGAGGATGGGAACACATTCAGCTAGTCAAATGCTCCCTGCGGGTTGCTCTGAAGACAGAGACCTTGCATACGCTTCCTTGGGAGCAGCTGGGCTTTTTCCCTGCTGGAAACAGGATGCTGTGCTAGATGGACCATGTGTCTCATCCACCACGGCAGTTTTTCTGCTCTTGTCTGCTCCAGGGATGCTCCAGTAAATTGTGTCAGGAACCTGGGGCCAAATGTGACAATGAATCCGACAAGGAATCCTAAAAAAAAAAATATTCTGCATAGATATGCTAAAAATTTGCCTGTGGCCAGCAACTCTGACCATATTTCTGAACACAAAAAAGATGAATGCACAAATACTCTGGTGGCAGTGTACCAGAGAAAGGGGCTGACAGGGCTTGCAGAAGAAGCATCCTGGATAGGAGCAGCAGGTGTGACATCTAAACAGGAGAAAAAAAGGAGAATGATTCTGAGTAGAATTGAATTAGTAATGGCTGAAGTTAAAACCTCTGTTTTTAAAAAGATGTTAAAGTGCCTGAGTGCCTCATATCTCTGATCTGTTTTCTTAGTTGGATCTGAATATGTTTTAGACAAGGTATGTTGCCTCTGTTATTGGGGAAATGCAAAGTCCTACGTTCAAATCAAATTTTAAATGTTTTTTTAACTGGTGGCTGGCTGTGAATATAGATTTTGCTTTCAGATGTGTTTAATCTTAGGCTAACGTTCAGAGCAACAAATATAGTTTAACCCTTGCAGACAGCCCAGCCTGACGATATTTCTGTAAACTAGACTTTCCCAGACTTTTGAAAATGGAATCCTTCTTCAGGAAAATGAACCCAAATCACACCCTTCACATTTAAATCTCCCACATTGTATTTAAAGTCTGCCTTTTCCCTTTACAGATATAACATGCTGCAAAAAGTGGGAAACTGTGCTGTTAGCCCTCCGGCACTGCTCCGCAACAGGGAGAAACATTCAGGTTCCCTGTCCAGCAGCCTGTATGGTTTTGACTCTCACTGTTGTTTGCAAGTGTTGTGCTGCCTGGGGTTGTGGGAAGATCCCCAGCTCTTGGATCCACGTGGTTGTGCTTTAGCTACCATTTAAGCCATACAGAAAATATTCTCTCTCTCCTAGTCAGACAACAAAGCTTCAAATTAAGAATAAATGGGTTCAGAAATCAGGAGGATTCAATAAACACAATAGGCATGAAGTGCAAACCTCCTGGAGTTTGAAACAATCTCACGCTTACACATAACAGACGTTGGATGGGTTTTGTGTTCTAGGCTGGCAATATTGTATATCCGAGGATCACAGACAGCTGTTTCCTTTGCCCTTTTTCTCTGCACAATAGAGCATCCCAGAATGTGTTTCACCCATTATTTTGGTGTCACTGTGAACACTTCCCTGGGTTTTGTACCCTGACCCATGGTATATGGAAATGACAGGACTGCCCCAAACTTCTCCTCATATGTGAACATCATGCGGAAAAAAAGTCAATAAAACGTAATCTGTCAGCAACAGGGCTCAACAGGAGACAGTTCTGGAAACCTGGATGTGCCCATAGGTGTCTTTGGCAGTGCTGCTGCCATGCAGTAGGTGGCAGCTTTTTGGAGAAGAAGCTAGTTAGCAGCTTTATAATGTTCAAAATTTTACTTTACTAACAGCAAACACCCCAATTATATTTATTGTTAATGAACCCAGGCACAGAACTGCACAGTGCTAGTGAGTGGGTAGTGTCTCAAATGTGGCTAGAGAGAAAAACCCATTTTCACCATTTCCATGGTATTCAGTATCCCATCCCCGTCACCTGAGGTTCTCTCCTTGTGCGTGACGAGGTGGCACCATGCCCAGAAAGGCAGTAGCTCTTGTTCAGTCTTTTCCTTGCACGTTTTGGGATGAGGCCACTGATGAAGCTTGCTTATTTGCATTTTTATATTCTTCCTTCCCCCTTCCCTTTTTTTCCCCCCTCCGCCCCCCTTCTTCTTTTCTCCCTCAGCCTGAGTGTTTCATGATGGCTTT
>VZTO01024442.1:0-22591 GCA_013400615.1 Syrrhaptes paradoxus | reverse complement strand
GTACCAAGGGTACCTGGCAGTTCTTCTGAGGTTGTTCTTTTAAATTTGAAATCACAGTTCTGTATGATTTTCTGTTAAGAAAATAGCTTTTTCAGGAATTCATTTGGGGGCTTCCAGTAGGTCCCTGAAAACTGTTCAGTGTCGATCCTCCTGCCCTCTCGTCCCTTACCAGAGATCGGTAAGAGTTCTAGTGTTGTGAGACTGGCTCTTAAGTCTTAAAAATACGGGAAGTGCATCTCTCTGTGTTCATCTGGAGATCGGTTTGCTTTCTGGGTGGCACGTGGTGCTCTTCGTATTTCTGTGCTGCCATTTCATCCTTGACTTTCTCTCCCTTTGCATGTTCAAAACAAATGACTTGATTATACCCCAGCTGCTGTTCTCTGTGCTTGACCCCCTCTGCTGCTGTTGCCCGAAACCCCATTTAAAGCATCGTCGGTTGTCCTGCGCGTTTCTGGGAAGAACCAGCTCTTGTGGGGCTTTTACCAGCACGCAGCTGCTTGCAACTGGCTCCTGAAGGAGCATTTTCAAGAGTGCCATTCCCACACGTCGGGTTTGTTGTTCTCAGCTCACTCTGTAGTAGGGTGGTTGTTGTGTTGAGCCTCCTCACTGATGTTACACACCGTGTTAACGTTTTATATTCCCTTTCCGTTGCGATGCCGTTATACCTGCAGAGTTTTTTCAACGTTATTTCTTTGGTCCGTGCTGGAGGAAACAGCAGCTCAGTATCTCCCAGTTAGTTTCAGACCCATCCCTCTTTTAACCTTCTGCTCAAATGTGGGTTTTTTGGATACCAGACAATATAATAAAATTTGCATAGTCTGAATTTTTTTATAGAGTATGTTAAACCCCAGGTTATTTATTTATCTATCCCAACAGGCTCTGATCAATTAATCCTCAAAAGCAGTAGCACCATACTTCTTTGTCCTTTAACATAAGGTCCATAAAAAAAGACACAAAGGCTTTTCAGTGTCATGTGCAGTGTTTGGCCATTAGGAGACAACAGATGATTTCCATTTTGGGAACTGCCCATTTTATTTTTCCCTAGGATAGAACTGCAAAGGGTCCCGGTGTGGTGAGCAATAGTGCACAAGGTGGTCTCTCTGAGGCTTTATTTCTCTGTTTTGGTTTTTTTTTTTTTTTTTTTCTATTCTTGTTACAAGCTTATGTTTCTGAAAACTGGTAAGTTCATTCTTTGGTTTAGACTTTTTTGCCGCATTCTAATGATTTTATATATGTGTTTTATAGTAAAATTAATAGTCTGCTTTAAAAATACGACCACAGAAAGCTGACTGTGGTAACATGGGACTGTTTGTAGGGAAATGTAATGAGCTTGTGGTTGAAACCACTGTGCCTGGAAGCCTGCAGTGCCTGGCTGTGAGCGGGAGCCTTGCTGGCTGGGTTTTGAACCGAGGAGGGGACGTGGTCCTCCTGAGCTCTGCACAACGGTTCGGTAAACCTCATTTCATCACGCTGGGGAGGACATCTCCATCAGGGCAAACTGGTGGCGCTGGAGCCTTGAAGCCCTGTTTAAATAACGCACCGAAGCAGCGTTGTGTGGTCCGTGACTGTGCAAGCTCCCCGGGGAACCGGGTGCCTTTCATCAGGGTGGCTCAGGCAGGGGCATTGCTGTGCGTGTTTGCAGGCTTGCTTCCCCTAAGCCCAGCCTCGTCTTCTGCTATAGTTGTAAATCCTGGAGATCAATGTATTTCTTTTCCATTGAACAACTTGTGAATGAATGCAGAGCTGCACAAAGGGGATGGTTAATGATGGTTAGGAGGGATGTTATGGGCAGTGTGGTAGTTAGATGAGCCAGCAATCCCCTGGGCGAGCCTCGGTCCTGATTTATATCATCCTCTGCCTGTAGCTGAACCGTGACTGTCTTTATTATTAATGCCCAGGACGTTTTGGGGCATTTAGGAATTTTGTCTTTATTTTCAGGAGGAAAATGTGCTTTGTTTGTGGAGCATAGCATTTGGACTGTTTTTCTTTCTTGTTGGGAAGGAGAGAAGGAGGCAAGTGGGTGCTGTCAGTCTGGCAGCTTTCATATTCAGCTTTGGTTACGGTACGTGCATGGAGACAGACAGGCTGAGCGGCTGCCGAAAGGCTGAAATCTGTTCGTATTAACTTGCATACTAACTTTTCCCAAGAGCTTGCACAGCTCCCTCCACCCCTCTTCTCTGCTTAATGGCCTCACATCTTCATCCTGTGGAGGAGGGGAGGATTTTTCAGCCCATGGGAGAAGACGTGCTGAATGACTGTTATCATGCTAAATCTGTATGCTTTGATTCCTGGCTCGCCAGCCAAATGCTCTTTTCAATATTTCAGCTGTGGGCACCTTTTCCCCAGCCCCTCCGTACCCTGTGAACCCTCTGAGCTGTCCTCTGAGGACCACCTCCTCCTGGAGAGATCTCCAACCAGAGACACGTGCTGGCAGCCAGCCCTGATGGGAGGGGACCGTGATGGGGCCGTGAACTCCTCTGGAGCTGAATTTGGGGTAAAGCTTTGGAGTAAGGAACCCCGGTAACACTTTTGCATTGTTTAAGGCTTGGGGAGCAGAAGTCACACACAGAGCAAGGCTTGCGTGTCACTGGATTTCCAGATGGGGCTGTAGCTGGATTAAGCTGTTAATTATTTATTGTTGACCTATAATTTATATTGTTATTATTGTTGACCCATAATTTAGATTCTCTCTGGGCTGCCTGATGTTCAGAAGCGCTGGACAGTGGCTTGTGTACGGGCACAGGTTGACTGCACGTGGCGTGCCCAGGGTCCCTTCTGGACTCCGTGTCCCTGAGGAGTGGATCTGTGCATGAGGACCTCAGCCAGGTACTGCTCCTGCTGTAGCTCCAGGAGTTGGTGGCATCAGGGTGCCTGTCACATTGCACTTCCTGATTTGTTGTGCTGCTAATGTTGCACTGTTTACATTAACATAATTACATTAACATAAACAAAATATTGATATTAAAGCCATTGCCAGAGAAAAATCACTTTCACCTCCTTACCCTGTCTCGCTTCTCCATGTTGCCCAGTCTTTTTTCATAATGTGCCTTTTAATCTTCACTTATATTCCTGTTAAAAAACCCAACGATCTTGAAAGTGTGCAGGAGGAGGAACAAGATATGGTTTGGGTTGGAAAGGACCTTAGAGATCATCAAGTTCCAACCCCCTGCCGTGGGCAGGGACACCTCCACTAGCCCAGGCTAGAGCAAGAGCGATGTCAGTCTTTCAGATGCATTTTCCAAAGCAAACGCTCCTGAATCACGTTTCCTGTGCAAGGAGGAGATTTTTGAGGGCATGGCATTAGAGGAATCCAAGGCTATGTTTTCAAAAGAATCTACGTGGACCGAAGGGAAATTTTACCAGCAATGGGTAAGACTTGGGCTTTTGCAGGAGTCAGGCTTAGGCGGTTGCACGTGCTTGCTCCAATTAAGTTCAGTTCATCAGTAGCGGTGCTCAGCAGTGTGTTAAGATGAAAAGATATCTCAGTTTCTGCAGGATTGCAATTCTAGCGACCTCTGGAAAATCAAAGTGTTTAATATACATCTTTGGAAATCTCTTCTTTAATCTCAAGACATAGCTTGAGCAGCCCAGCTTTAGGTATCCAGTGCTGAAAAATCCCTGGCCTCTCTGCCTGAGGCATGCGGTTTTCTCCCAGAAAGCGGGGGCATTTCCCTGTACCGAGACAAAAGGTTTTGATAATTATAATTAATAATAATAATAGTCTCAGATATGTTTTTTTCTATTGCTCCTTTCTACCACAGAAAGATCTTAACACATTGTCTAAAACAGTTGCTCCAAGGGAGAAGCTTGTATGTCAAGTTTCACCCCAGAGCAAATTCACATTTTCAACTTGAAGATACCGATTTTAGCAGAAATGCTGACAGCCTTTGAACGACACAGCTCCCACAAGAGCAGGGAGGATAACACACGATGGTCTACATCTTCTGTGACGTTAATCTGTGTGAGAGAAGAAAGAGATCTGATCAGTCCAACTGCACCAGGCGTGAGGAGTTAGTTCTGTGTCTTGAAGATGGATGTCAGGAGGTACCTGAGGCAGCCCATCTTCTGTAGACTTTCACCCTGAATTATTTGAGCATATTTGTAACTGCTTTTGTACCTTGTTACATCTGCGGCCGTGTGACACAGATCCTGTGGTTTATGCAGAACACGAAGCAAAAAGACAATTTTCAAGCAGAGGTCACTGACGAGGGTCCCTTTATTTTGCCCACCTTTTCTGTCTTATCTGTGATAGCTTGTTGAAGGCCACATTTTTTCATTTGCTGTCCTTCCTGTTACATTATTACTTGTTCTTCTATTTGACCCCATTCAGGACAATGTGAGGTTTTTGCTGGTTTGTTTGTTTCTGTTTGCTCTTAATCCTGCTCTTGCATAAGCGTTTTCTACAAAGCATCCGTGTTCCCTTGCACATACAGGTGGGGTTTTGGGGGCTTTTTTTTTTTGGCAGTGGAAGTCCAGGGAAAGATACTATGGTGTATGCAATGGGAATGCTCATGTTTTAAAATGCAGCACAAATAGGTAGGTAGAAGTAGTTGCTGGTCTAGTGCTTCTGGCTCTGGTCCTGCAGAGCATCTCTGTGCACCAGCTCCTGTATCCCTGTGGAAGTCTGCTGGACATATGGGATCTGTGGGACAGGAGCTCAGGGTATTGGGAAATGTAGTTTTAGTGAAGTTAGAGAGGAAAAGCAGGGAGAGGGGATCAAGAGTGACATCTTGGGTCACACAGGACTTTAGTGTGGCCTTGGCAAGGGTCTCCTGTAGCCCATGTGAAAGCCTTGCCTGCTTTTAGACTACAAATCCTAAAGGTTTTACCAGTGCCTCAGAGATGTACATATGCTCCTGGGTTTCCTCTCCTCTCCCCTCTGAAGCAGGAAATGGAGCGGATGCAATGAAGCACTTCCAGCAAAGCGAGTATTTTGCGTGTGGGTTGGGAGTGGGTATGTACCAACCCCCTGGGCCTTTGCTTTGCCCCCCGTTGGTGAATTCTGCAGCTCTCTTCTTACAGCACTCCCTTCCACACCGAGAATGGCTCCTGGGACAGTACTCGTCAGGATTTAGGTTTCCAGGAACGTCAGTGCACCTTCCCTCAGCCTTAAATTCATTTTAAAAATCCATTACAGCTTCTATTATCAAGGGTGCTATTAAACCCCCATAGCATCGTCTCTTTGGTGTATACATTAAGTGGATGATCTATTTCCAGACTCGAAGGTAGCGTGACACCGTGTATCACAAAGCTGCGCTGTTCCCGTGCCATCGGTTGGGTACTTGGCTTGATTTGCAGGGATGCTGAGCACATGAAGTTCACTTCCATGCCCAACATCGGCGTGTGTCCGGGTAAATTTCACGTGAGTATTAAGCAAAGCTGGGATGGATTGTGTCCTCCTATGAAGGAACTGTCAGTCCTTACAGAAAGGAGTGGGTGTCTTCTTCCAGGTGCAAACGGCAGCTGGTAGCAATCTGATGGGACTGTCTTATAGCCAGGCATCAGGCTTCCTTTCTTGCTTGTACAAATCTGCCCCACTATTTATTTGTTTCATTGGCCTACAGAAGTGCTTTAAGACCCAGGTCCACGTAAGCACATCTTTAGCTTTAGTTAGTAGACACAAGTTAACGGGGCTGTTCACGTAAAAAAAAGGGAAAAGCCCAGGGAAGAGCACGGTAGGCTGTGGAAAGCACTAACTGCCCTTCATCTCCGCTTAACTAACCTTTGGAGTATTTGCAGTTGTTCTCCCAACCCCAAATGTTTCTCAGAAAACCAACGGTGTCGCAAGGCTTTATGGTGGGTTCAGCTCCCAGTTCAATACCCGTTGCCAGCAGCGTTAATTTTCTGCCCAGTGCAGGGTGTGATGGGCTTTGTGCACCTGTGTCGTCTGGTTTTTCTCAGTCGAAGGTGTTGTACAGACGTGCTGTTTGGGTCGTAGGGTAGCGTAGGGTAAGGTGCTTGCTTACCCCATGCTTGTGGGACATCGTGGGGACAAAAGGAGGGATTGCACCAGCCCCAAGGACCCCAGACCGTGATCTGTGAGATCTGTGTTGAGGTCCCTGCAGTGCCACAGCCTGGGACACGTTATTTGATGCATGCTTGCATCGGGGAGGTGCTGGGTGAGTTGTGGCTGCAATAGCACTGGTGCTGTGTCCGTGCCGTTGCGGTGAAACTGGTTTTTCACCCCGATGAGGAAGATGCTGTGCTGTGCCAGGAGAGGATTCCTACTGTTATTCCTCACCAGGGTGGTGAGTGCATCCACAGCTGCGAGGGTCAGGCACCATAGGAGCAGCCAGGACCTCGATGGAAATGGGGACATAGGTGGCATCCGGAGCATCTCCCTTAGTGTCCCCGAGGACCCCGATGTGCCAGGAGGAAGGATTATCAGGAGTTAAGTTTGACACTGGACAGATTGAGGTTCTGTCTCTTTCCAGATGCCTCCTGTGACCTCAGGAAAGTCATTTGGCTCAGACCCTCATAGATCATTTGTATTTCCGAATATGATTTAACATGTAGTGAAATCGGTAGAAATTGGAGTCAGTAGCCTTAAACACCTGGCTATACGTGTGTGTCTGAAAATCTCGCAGGGTATGCAAATTGTGTGTCAAAAATAAAGCTCTCATTTGGCTAGAGGAGGGAAAACTTTTTTATATGATTCTGTATCACAGCTGGAAACATTTAGTCTGTAAGGGAAAGGGTTAGCAGGAGGAGAGACAGTAGACATTATTTCTTTTCAACCCCTATAGCCGCCAGCTGGTTCTGTGTGTGTGTGTGTTTTATATGCAGAACAATTCGGTGTGGCTGAGCTCTTTGCTGTTTGCAGTGAGCTCCATTCAAGGTAACAAACATATTTGTGCTGCCTCAGTGGGAAGGAAAATCTGTTGCTTCGAGAACTTGGGCTGCTGCAGTTTGCTGTGGCACGTGTGAGCATCATGCACAGACACAAGATGGAGTGGAAATGAGTTAAGAGCTCCCAAGGTGACAGATTTGCTGATGTGCACGTTTCGAAGGGTGCAGCTCGTGCTGAGGATGAGGCTGGGGTGTGCGGCAGGTTGTGATGGGCTTCAGCAATCCGATGGGGCGATGACATGGGAGATAGCTGGGGATGTAGTAACGCTGCTTGGATCTGCTCCGGCAAACATACCGTCTCGCTTCTGCAGCACCTTTTCTTTAATCTCTGCGCATTCTTCGCCTTTCTTATCTTAATCACGTCTTGCTGCCTTTGAAAGGCAGTGCTCTGATATTATTGGTATTTTATGTAGTATTTGTGCTGGCCTGCTAGCATTCCACCAGCTGGATCTATGGTATGGTTTGATTTTCCAAGGGGTGCACAGGCATATTGAGATATTAGAAAATAGTGGGTTTTTTCCAGGGGAAAATTCCCCCTATGAAATTGCTGATTTTCCTTCCGATTCCGTTGAAGTGCCATTTAGTTGGATGTTTTTTAAGGCCAAGGCTGTTTTTCCTTTGCCATTACCTAGATTGTATTTATTCTTGTGTTGGAAATTCTGAAGGGTTCATGCCTGAAGAGACCCAAGAAGTCTACAGGTAAATTTATTGTTGAGATAACATGAAAATGGGAGAAATGCCAGTGAGCTCTAGAAGGCACATGCTGTGCCCCTGCTTGGAGAGCTCTGCAGCCTCCACCCTGGCTGTTGAGCACGAGCCCCGCGTGCTTGCCTGCTCCTTCTCCAGCAAAAGATGCAGAATCCCAAATCCAATGCCCAGAGGAATTAATAGCACTGTTCTTGCCTTTCCCTGCCTTTAATTGCTGTTGTTGTTTGTCATGGACCAGATGCCCGAGTCCCAGTGCTGTCATTTCTCCACCCTGACGTCGTTGCAAGGGCTGGCAGCAGCAGAGCGATGCGGTTATTGCCCCTGTCCCACCAGCCTGTAGGCACCCCGTCTCCCTGCAGGTAGATGCTTGCCACCTCATGATTAAAAATTCCCCTTTATTTTGAGCTGTCTTAACACTTGAAAATGTTTTATAGCCAAGCCCAAGTCAGATGCACAGAAAGATGCGAGAAGTCGGTGGTTCCTCCTCTTGCTGTACCTCTCCGTTGCTGCTCTTCACCTGCTGCTGCCTTCAGCACTTGGCTGCTGAGACTTTGATGTTTCTCTGCATACTTCTGGTTCCTGGAAGCACCCTTTCTCCAGCGATTAGGGAACTGAAAATGCCCAGCTTTTGACTTTTTGGGGTGTGATTGGCGCCACCTCAGATGGGAAGAAGTTGGGTATGTGTTTTGTTGGTGAGCAGCAGCACGTGGATAACCCGAATGTGCTCCCGGGAGCAGCTGTGGTTAGGTGTTCTCAGCTTCCTGAAGCTTTGGCTTCTGAGGCTGAAATTGTCCAGGCTCTCCCTGGACTGTGTTTAGTTAATTTATGGATATGTATGCCTGTGGACTACTTTTTAGGCATAAGCAGATTTAGCGAGTCTCTGATCTGAAAGAGATTTCACCAACATCTCTGTGTTTCTGTTGCAGCAGTAGAATGTGCAGAAATGACTGAAAAAAGGTCCTTGATGACTTGCCTCTAACCCTGCTCTTGGGGCAGGGGGAGATTCTTGCTCTACCGTGAGCTCAAATCATTGGGGTTTAAAAATAACTTCAACCCACTATGGTGTAAGACTTCCGAGGCTGCTCAGAACTTTGGGAATTTACGTGGTACTTCAGGATCCAGGGATGGGCTTCAGAGAGGTGCATTCGTGAGCTCTGTGCAGCCCTGATGGGAGGAAAGGGGCGATGAGACTGTCTCCGGCAACGGCAGACAGCTCTAATGTGTGAGATAACGCGGCCGTTCAGTAGCTGCGTGCTAACACAAACTCATCTATCTTCATTTACCATCCTGCTGCTGGGCTTCCCTTCCCTTTTCCCCGTGCGGCAGTGTTTTGGTTAGCCGACGTGACCGGTTTGTTAGCTCGGTAGGACTCAGCCGGGGTGTTGCCTGGCTGGGAGGCATCGAGGGGGTGCAGTGGGGATGCTCGTGGTGTCGGAGAGCCCTGGAGCTGGCAGCACGCCTGGGGCTGCGTGATGCTGCTGCTGGTGATCGAACTTGGAGAGAGTTTTAATCTGTGGTCCTGATCCTCTGCGATGGCTAAAGAGCTTTGGGCTCTTCCAGGAACCTGCTGTCAGCTCAGCTGGCTGCACTCAAATGCCAGTTTTTCTACCAAAACCTGGGTGCAGTGTCAGAGATGTATTTCCCTTCCTGCTTTGTCGATGGGATGTTCCAGCTGCGTGCTGTTACTGCCATGTGTGCGGGAGGGAGGCTGGAGTTAGCTATTGGTGCTGCTTTGGGCCGTGAGGTATTCGGTAGCTGATGCCAACATATGGGTTTTGATTAAATTTAACATAACAGTGAATCACGCGAATGAAAATCCCATGTGCTTATTTTAGATGGGAACAGTGACTGCATTAGTGGGATGAAACCTGAGAAGAAGTGAACTGCATTTCTTTCCTGGCCGTTGTTAGGATTACCTGAAAAAATTTGACCAGCATCTCAGAATTTCCCCTGTTACTAATAGTAGGAAATAGGACTTCGTATTTGATCACTGAGTCTAGGATATCCCAGGATTAGACCTCGTGTATGTGTAATGCTTCCCAGCTGTTTATTGTTTCATTTGGCTGATGCACAGACTAACGCAGAAGGCACAAAGGCAGTTTTAATAAATGCCAGAAGTGTGCACAGCAGGGTCTGGATTGGGGTTTTTTTCAAATAAAGAGCAAGTTACTTTCTGCAGACAATTCCAGGCATGTAACATACGGGGTGAGGTCTGCAGTTGCCCTGTATGTGTTTCAAAGTTCATATGGGAAGCGTTTATCCCGCTGCTTTGCGGACAGACGTTCCTGGGAAGTCTGCTCTTTGGCACCGACAGCGAGGGTCCCACGAGCCCCCCCGACACAGCCCACACACAGCCCTCTGTTTGAAAAATATTTGCGATTTCATCACCTTGTAATCTCAATGTAAGGTAGGAGGTAGGTGAGCCTTGGAAAGACTGGATTTCATATGCATTAAGGTTGAAGAATAACAGAAAATTGTAATTACAAACAAAAGTCCGGTCAACGGGTCGTCTTAGCCTGGGAAGTGATGTGAGCCTCTCTGACCGTGATACCAAGAAATATCCTGTTGCTCCTCAGGTGCTAATAAAAGTTTCCTGCTAGTAATTTGTGATGCACTTGTCTTTTCTTCCCCTCCTACATTGTGTAGCGCAGTAGTAGTCAGCAGGTGGGATGTTCTCTCCCGAGCGGGATGCAGCTCTTCTCTCAGCCTCCAGGGGAGGGATGTTCATTTTATAAAACACGGGCAAGTGTTTAGAAATAAGTCAGAGTGGCAGCCGGTATTGGCTGGAGATGTGAGTTTTGACATTGCAAAAAAATAAAACCACATTTGGTAGAATTCTGTTTATTCCCTGAAGTCTAACCGATACAATAGTCAAACCCCATACAGTTCACCCGTCCCGAACACTGCGTAGTTCGCGGTTACCGTCCTTTTTTTGTTTGGCAGGAGCACGCAGAGCCCTCAGTCCAGGCTCAGATGCTTGCAGAGGCACGTACTGAGGGTGATAAATCTGTACCGATTAACACCTCCTTCCTGGAGTCCTGCAGTCCCCTGGAATGTGTTGCATTTGTTGTTGTTGTCGTTAGTTACTCGTTCCTGGGTAGTGTTGAGGAGACCCAGCCGTGCATCAGGATCTCATTGAGTTAGGCTGGGTGTAAATACACGATGAAGTGACACACTGCTCCACAGACCTTCCAGTTAATGACTTAACTGATTAATAAATCTGTGCAAAAATTGGAGAACTTGCCCTGAGGCCTTTTGAAAAATTAGTAAATGTATATTGTCCTTTTTGTGTCAGATACTCTCATCCTGAGGTTTTTGTAGCACGTGTGCTCTTTCGCTCTTTCGAAAGGCTCTGTCCGAGCAGGATTTATTTTTGAGGCTGGTCTAGTTGAAATGAGCACTGCATTTCTTAAGAGTGCGCGTATTGAAAGTGTGACAAATTATTTGGCCTAAAGTACGTTATACTGTCCTTCTAAATGTACCCCTCAGGAATCTGACCTTTTAAAAAGGATTTTGGTTTTTTTGTTTGTTTGTTTTTAGTAAGTTATTTTCTAGTAGCTTGAGCAACAACTATATTTATTACTTTTGTGCTGTATTTCTGTGTGTCTTCCTCCCCTCTTCCCTTTTCCCCCAGCACAGATCATTAAGCCTCTGCATGCACGTAGGGAAAAGCCTGGGTCAAGCTGCCGTCACGAAGCGATGAGAGGTGTAAGTAGGCATGGGGGTGATGCATCACAGAGAAAACTTTTTTCCTGCGTCTGGAGTGAGATTCTGTAAGTATTCAGCTCCAAGTGGTAGTGACCCTCAGCAAATTGGTCAGTTTTAGGGCAAAAGCAATGTGTCTTCAGGCTTATTGAAATAAGGTGAAGGACCCCTGTGAAGTCAGACTGCTATGGAGCCGTTGGCAGCTTAGGTTCAGGAGTGCAGATACTTGTTTCAATCTGTAGAAGGTGGTATGGAGAGTCAGTCCCGATATTGCAGTGCCTTCAGGTGCTGTCACGCAGGTTGCAAGCCCCCCAGGGATTGCGATTTTGGTTTGTGAGGCGTGTAACTTGGTTTTACTCATAAAATTAATTGAATGCCTTGCTTTTGAGTTCATGGGGAGCACAGCAAGGCGCCAGCAGCGCGTCAGGCTCACAGGGAAAGCTCTCGCAGAATTACCAAGTTAAACTCCAGATTTCAGGTTTAGAAGTCCTGCAGCCTTTGTTTCAAGCCCAAGTGCATACCTGCATTACGGATTGATGCCAAATCAGCACCAACCTCGGAAAGTGGTTACCTTGATAGTTTGGAGCCTGGATTTCTGATGGTAATAGGTTTCTATCAATAGTTTGAGTAGGAGTGTATCCAGAGGAATAAATCCAGAGCAGCCTGACACTGTGCTTAGCGTGGCTATGCAGAATGAAAGGTTTTTGGTACCCAGGGTTGTCTGCTGGGGGGATGAATGCTGTCAGCCGTTAGATACTTCAATAGCAACAAACACCAACGTTCCCCTCTCTGATGGGAAGAAGGCGCTTCAGTGTGTTGGTGTCACTGGAGGAGGTGTCTGAAGACTTTGAACAGGGTTGGGATGGCCAAGACGAGGAGTGGATTGTGGTACAGAAAGTGTAGGAAAAGGCACAGGAAGGGCTGGGTGGCACACAGGTAGGGTTTGTGGATGGGGATCCGGGGCTGTGGTCTGGAAAGCCGCTTGGCCGTGGAGATGGAAGGAGGATGGTGAGGGCAGGGCTATGGTAGCAGGACCCGGTGATCAAAGTGGAAACAGAGGCGCGGACTTCTGGCATGATGGAAAATTTGACACTGGAAAAGCAGCCCTGAAGAGCAAGTGCTTAAAATACTTTAGTCTTTCACATTCCACTTTGAGAGTTTGTACTGTAAACTGAAAAGCTAAGCCCAAAAGATGAGGCTCACGGCTCTCCCTGTCTTTCTTTGCTTCCTGCTCAACATTTCCTATTCTCTTTGAATTGTAGATCCAAGTTGCTCTCGAGTGTTGTCAAAAGGTGGTATATCCTTAATAAGTAAACATGGAGAAACAAATGTAATGCTTTTGTTTTTTCTCTTGACCCGCATCTGAAGCAGGAGCTGTGTTTGGCTCATAAATAAATAATTTCCCCAAGGAGAATGCAATCTCCGTGCAGGGGTGTGTGGGAGGCTTTGTCTTGGCATGCAGAAAAAAAAAATAATAAAATTGGCAGATCCTGGAAGGATGTCTTTGGGAAAGAGAGGGGGAAAAGAAACGATCCCCTTCAGCCCTTGTGTGAGTCAGGGGGCAGTGGGACCCTGTCCTGCTCGAGGAAGGTGTCCCCAGTTAAGGACCTCAGCTCCCTTTGTCTACCCCAAGCTCCCAGTGAGGTCTGGTTTTCATTCTCTGCACTAAGCATTGTATTCGTAATTGTTGGGGGATTGTAAAGCAATACCCTCCTTTTCTGAAAAGAGCATCTTTTTAGGGCATCTGTTCCCCAGCATCTCCAGGACGTGCTTGAGCAGTGAAGGCTCAGGATTTAGCAGCTTGCTGTCCACCACTTTCCACTGTGAATCTGGTTCCCTGGTGAACCTGGCCTGGGAAGGCAGGGAGCTGCTAAATGAGGGTGGTGACCCTGGGTATCGTACAACCACCTTTTCCCCCCCTTAAGTCCTTTAATCTGCTTAAGGCTGAAGAGGAGAGGCTTTGTGCGGTGGGTGGTAATTGCGTTTCTCCCCAGCTGGGTGGAAGAGCGCGAGGAAGATGTGACACACTGAGCGGTTGTGAGATACTTCCCAAACTGCTTAAGATGATGAATTTGGGGATTAATTAAAATTAACAACTTACCTTTCTCCCTACGTGTCTAGAACAAGCCATGGCAAAGCATTTAATTTTTTTTTTAACTGTAAGTATTAACACAAAAAGGACGGTCGATTCCTGTTGGCTGGGGAGCTACAGGGTTACCCATTAGCAGGGTTTGTAAGGGTGAATTCCCTTATTTCGTGGCAGTCTGGGTGGGAGTCTCTGGCCTGACTGTGGCTCCTCCAGGGCAGGATCTGGTCGTGACCTGGCACAAGGTCCTGGGGAGAGGGGGTGGCTGGTGGGGGGCAAGGGCTGAAGCGTCCAAAGGATGTGGTGTAGAAGGGAGATTTCCCTGATCAGCAAGGGCTTAAGAGATGGAAATACGGTGAAGCCCTCTGGGGCTTCTTCTCATCATCTTAGTTGAATACATTGCTCTCAAAAAAAGGCTGCAAACGCTCCATTTTTGCAAAAAACTAGGATCCAGTCAAGCACTCTAGCAGCTGAAGCTGGTGCACTGGGTTGATCTGATCCTTCAAAACCAGCTGTGCAACCTGGGGTGGGCTCTCAGGGAGGAACCCTCCGGTGGGTGCTCAGGTGTTAACCCATCACTTGGTTGCTCCAGGGGAAGGGCCTCTGGAGGAAGCCACCCTGCCATGGTGGCCTGTCCAGAGTTGAGTTCCTCACCCCTTGGTGACACTGTCTTCTTCAGGATTTGCTTTAGGTTTGAGCTGCTTTTACTGCTGCAATATAGCCCAGATTTGCGTTCTGGAGGTAGTAAGCTCTTTAATTTCATAAGGAATCGGATTCGGTCTCTAAACACTGATCTTTTCTGGCTTAGTCACCTTGGACAAATTATTTTCTGTGTTTGACCATCTAGGAAAGGAGTGAGGTGTGTTTTCTCTTGCCTTCCCTTGGAGCACCAGGCACAATGGGACCGAGACCCTGTTGTACCGAGAGTTCAGTGAAAAGAACAAGGCCAGTCCTCCTTCAGGTGCCTTAAAACCTGAGTCATGTATTTAGCTGCCTCTGAGGAGTCCTTTGAGCGTTAATTGTGTTTTTAAAACACTTAGTGCCTATCATCAGAAGGTCTCTATAGAAACACAAAGTTAAATAGCCAGAGATCTGTGGCCTCTTGGGAATTGTTCCCGATGCTGTGCCGCGTAACCATTCATAAATCTGCACTGACGGGAGAGAGCAAGCTGCAGCTCTCCTTCCTCCAGACCCCTCTCTGGCAAAGCATTTAAGCTTCTGCTTTACTTAAACACTTGAATAGTTTTTCCGAGCTGAGTAACTTGGGTTTGGTAGCAAAGGACTTGAACTTGAAGCTCTGCCTTCACCATGTAGAGACCGAGACATACTGGATTAACTGCAGGTTTTTATCTAAGAGGTGTCTCTTGTGCTTATATTCTCATTACAGCGATACATGTATTACATACAGCATCTCGGATCCCTCAGTAGTGGGTGTTTGTTGAGGAGGCAGATGTGTACAAGAATAAAGGCGTTGCGGTGGAGAATGTTCCTCTCTGATGACCAAATTAGCGCCTTTATTTCTGTCCTTAGATGTTGCAGGTCATGGTGGGTCCCTTCTATTTGCAAAGCACAGACAGATGGGCAGAGATGTGAAGAGCAAAAGCTCTCTCTGCGGCGTCCTGTGTGTCTGAGAGCGCTGAACGCGCACCAGTAAACCAGCAACAAATTGGGTTGGTCAATGAGTGAGAATAGCGTCTGGGCACAGCCGGAACAAGTGTTAGAAAATAAATTAAACACGCTAGGCAAACGCTGTAAAATAGACTTTCTTGACCTTAAAAAGTAAGTTCACAGCTCAATAAAACATGATTAGCGGGAAGAAGCATGTACACGCTTGTGAAGATGCACATTTTAACTCTGAGTTCCTCTTTCTGCAGCTGTGTTAATGTAATAAATACATGTTGGCTTCAAGATGTTAGTTCTCCTTCTGGGAGAGCCCACTGTGGGCAATGTCATCCCTTCTCTAATATGTCGATCTTTCAAAAATAGTTTAATGAGCCCAGGGAGGGATAATATGGATCAAAGAACCCCTGAAGAGAAACTTGGAAGCATGCTAAGGACCTGTCTGGAAAGTGATTATTTCTCAGGGTACAGTCCCACGTAATTTTTTTTTTTTTTTTTTTTTTGTCCACTGATTCCCAACTTTTTGGCATGTTGTCTCAGTGACGTGGTACTCTGCTTGGGGTTAAAAGTGGCACCCGTGCTTGCCTCCTTCCCTAGTCTCAGGAGTGGGAACTAGGGAAGGAGGAGGGAGCTCCTTGGGTGGCCTCGTCGACCCCTGTAAGGTTTGCAGCCTGACCTGGGACGGAGGTTTGGTGACTGTCTCCAGTTTTCTGCCCTTTCCCGTTCCCGGGCTCCCCGTGGCTCAGTGGAGGCGATGCCCGGGGTGTCGGGCTGACATGGTTTGTGTGCTCAATGTGTAACCTAGCTCACAGCCAAAAAGCCCAAAATGGAGCAGGCAGCTCTGTGTTTGTGGTGTCTGTGCTCAAGTGTGGTATTTCTTCATTTTCTTTCATACCAAATGGCAGCTTTTTTNTCTGTGTTTGTGGTGTCTGTGCTCTTCATTTTCTTTCGTACCAAATGGCAGCTTTTCCCCCCCCTTTCCAACAGGCTCATCTATAGAGAGCGGAAATGTTTCACAGAGAGGAAAACAAGAACATGCATTAAAAGAAACACAAACACTAACAGCTTGTTATAGAAACACAGTCTGGAAATAACAGATTCCTCGGGAAAATAAAAGTGCAAAATATTATTTTGAACCTTTGAATGGGTTTTTAAAAATGTTGGCTTGTGTTTTTTTGGCTTCTGTCTCTTGCTGTTTCCATGCCAGTTCCTGTGGCTCTGCTCCAGTTCCCAGGTGTGGTCCTGTCCCGCTGCTGGTGTAACTGCAGTCGCCGTTTCTCTGGGATGGGTTTAAGAAATTCTTGTTTCCCCACCGTTGGCTGCATGGTCCTGTGCTGCCACTGCAGCTCAGCACCTCTGTGGTGTGCCCAAGCAGCAGCTCTGCCTGCAGGCAGAGGGTTGTGATGGGGATGGGAATGGACTGCGTTACCCAAAGAGTTAAATTTCACGCTGGAGCCTGAAAGCAGCGATGCAGAATCAAACAAAAGGTTCATCTGACCGTGGGTTTCTGCAGTGGCTGGTAGGAGTGATGACCTGGGGATGGATAGTTCAGAGTGGCCCCACAGGTCACTGCATCAGCACAGATGGGAGAGGGGGTGTTCTGCTGCTGAGGGCGGAGGAGTTTGGGAACTTCTTAAACGGCGTGTGCTGCAGAAGCTGCTGTAATGAGCAGTGTGTCCTAGTTTTCCTTTGTGCTTTCTGATGCTTGGGTTGGGTCTCAAAATAAATGGGGAGACGTCAGTGCAGAATCACAGAATGGTCTGGGTTGGGAGGGACCTTTAAACATCATCTAGTTCCAACAGTTGCTCAAAGCCCCGTCCGACCTGACCTTGAATACTCCCAGTGATGGGGCATCTATAGCTTCTCTGGGCAGAAGATCTGCCCTTGCCATCTGTCCTGCTGCTGCCATCTTCTCCCAGCAGGTCTCGCGCGTAGCTGTACGTCCTGCCAGGCTGGTTTCCAGGCAGCTCAGGAAAGCAAGACGGTTTGTACTTGCTTGAATTGCAATCTACCTTCTAAAAATAAAGCTGCAGACAATTGCTTAATTCATCACCCAAACAGGCTTGTGGCTGACGAGCAGAAATATGCAAGATTGCTTTTACTCTTGGCCTTTCTTGCTCCAGCTCCTGTGTCTGCAGCTACCCGATAGGCACCAGGTTGGTGTATAGCTGGGGTGCTTCAGCAGAGCCCACCAAGGGCTGAGCTGGCACGTAGGTGTTTGCTGAATCAATATACCATCAGATACAGGGACCAGGGACCCTGTCTGTCTTTTGAATGTGACGCAGCCTGAATTGATCTTGGAAGTTACTGGAACAGGATCAGATTTTTAATGTGAAGTCCTGCCACGGTTTATGTTATATTGCATTGGCAGGCTACTAATACAGACTCTTCTTAGGATACTTCATTGGGTTTTGGATAGCTGGGTGTTAAGTCATAGCAGATGTATTGCTGGACAAAGCTTTTAGTGTTGCTCTTTAACCTGGCTGCTGTCGTGTGGAGAGAAGCTGTGGTATCTCCACCTCTCGCAGAGCATCCGTACCAGCAGGGCTGTGCCTGGAGTCCCCTCCTGTCCTGGAGCCTCCGCAGGTAACTCCCAGGTTTATGGCAGGTACCGGAGCACCCTGCCCAGCTCACCTGGGACTAGGCTGGGCTTAAGAGGGGACAAAAGGCAAAACAGGCCTGGAGGGAAAAGCCTGGGGAGCGTTTTATCTGCAGCCACAGTGACCGACAGTGGAGATAAAGGCTCCTTGGAATAAATCGAACCCAGATTGCCGATGCTAGCGTGTCTTACCGAGCAGGTGGGTTTTAGCCATACACATCTGGTTGTATCGTCTGGGAATTAAGCTGCACGTCCCAGGGTGCTGTGCTGGGGAAGACTTGCTCTGCTGGGCAGCTGTTCTCTCTCCGGTTGGGTCTCGTTACTGGTGTCTGGCCATGCTGGGTGCTCTTCTGTAGATTCTCCCCTCCCGTCTCTGAGAGTGTGCTCTGCTTTCCTGTTGCTGCCTGGGTTCTTGGTGGTGGTTTATGCCAATTTTAAATTAATGAGAAGGTTGCTTTAGATAGTTCTGAACACTTCATGGGAACGTGCTGCTGGGTGTTGGTGGGGAAGTGATTGTGCCTGTGTCCCAGTAAGACTGAGTCCTTGAAAGCAGGCCTTATGGAGGGCTTAATAAAGCGAGCTCTCTGGAGTTCTTCAACATCTTGGACGTGGCTGCAGTGTGCCTGGAGTAAGCTAAATTATCTTAGTGATGGTTTTGACCCTGATTTTCCTTTTAGTTATACATTGGGATCCACTACTTTTTGCCTCCCCCCCTTCTCTCTAGTAAATAACACAAATATTTACAGAATATGATGGTCCCGTACATTAGAGATATGAATTTGTATTTGTGTCATAATGTGCAAGTGAGATTGCTACAACACATTCTTCTCTTTACCTTCTCTGCAAATACACTTCATCCATCCCCCCGCGCAGACAGATCCAAGCCTGTTATCTGGAGCTGCCAGTCAGCTGCCGGTGCTGTGTATGGCACTCCATTACCGGGCAGCTGCCTCAAATAGATCAGTGCCTTGCCTGCAGAATATATCCTTTTACAGCGCATGTGTCTCGCGCCTGTGGATGCAGTGATGTGCCTTATTACAGCATCTTTCATCCCCAAAAGCGCTATGAACTGCGTCCTGCTCCCTCCTGCTGGTCCAGGGGTGCTTTGGGGCACAAACACCAGCTGCTGAACACCAACCACGAGGTGCAGGTGGGCAGAGCGCGGGAAAGCCAAATCCATTCCAAACTGTAGACCAGAGTGTCACTGGTCATTTTGAGACAAACCTGTAACAACCCGAAGTGACTGGCCTCGTGATTTGAAGCTCTCGTTGGAAAAGGGGGAGCTCCCAGGCGCAGGGCGTCTCTGGGGGTGATATATCCGTGCAAGCTTGCGAAGAGCATTGCTCTGATTAAGTTGCCAGGAATGCTATGCGCCTGTCCAGGATATAACATCTGGGATATATATGTCCAGGATTTATATCCTTGGGATATAAATTGTCTTCAGTCTTGTCTTTTGTATCTGTACCTGTGTGTAAGTCTGCTATCGAAGCACTGTCTGTTCTCCCTGCTGAGCTGCAGAGAGCTTTTCCTAGCCGGGTCTCTATGGTTCTTTGATTCTAAACCAGTTCTGTTGCCAAGTCCTGCCTTTTTATTTTTTCAACCAGTTATTTTAAAAATAAGAAGCAGAATCATAGACACTAATATCTTCAGACTTTCGGGGAGCATAGATCTATGTCCAAGCTCTTCTACTAGTCCCAGGTTTTAAAATCAACTAAATCATTCCTCTGAACTCAACAGCCTCAGCCAGGACAAGGGTTTCTGTTACTTTGTGCCTGAGGTGAATCTCGATCGGGAAGTTATCATTTGGAACCAGAACTGGGTAGTGTAATGGCCTAGACAGGGCAAGACAGGCTTTGAAATCCTCCTGATGACTACATCCTCCTTGCGCCGGGCGCTGATCCGCCCTCTGGCTCTGAAGGTAATTTCTCCGTGTTTCCATTTCCATATAGATAAGAAAACTTCAATTCTGAATACGTGTAGGTACGTACATATAAATGTGGCCAAAAGTACATTTATGTTGAAACATTTGAAATGAGTTCGAAACAGTTTGATTCTGTTCTCTTCTCCCATCCTCTCCGTGGAGTACAAGGTGGGAGGAAACCTCGACTTTGACCGTTCTCATGGTGATGTCAGTGCAGCTGTGCTTAAATCATTCATCATACAGATGTTCATCTAATCTGTCTTTAAATATATTTAATAATGAGGAGCCATGCCCGTCCTGAGCAGCCTGTTTTGGTCCTTGCCTGGCTGGGCTGCGGGAAAATGCGTACGATTCTCACCCACCCGCCTGTCACAGTTATTTAACTGAAATCTTAGTGGTCTGTTGGACAAATTCATTTTCATAAGAATTATTCAAATAATTTTACATACACAGGAGCTTTTTAAGAGATAAAATATGCTGGATTGCAGGTAAAATATGCTGTATTTGCAGTTTTTCTGTGGCTGGCTAAAATCCCTGCTTGCCAAGCGTGGGCCCAGCCGCATTCATCTGCTGCTTTTCTGAAGCTCACATTCGTCATTCAGCGTGAAGCCAGAGGTTTGAAATCTTCTTGAAACCTCCTTTTGCCAGTCATCATGTTCATGTTTATCTCTGCAGTAAAGCAGCAAATCATTTGCATGGCAAGGGGCACCGAACAGCTCTGTGGGATCCTTGCAGCTGAAGGAGATGTTGAGAGATGCTGAAAGGCAGCTCGCTGGAGAGGTGATAGCATCGGTCCTTTAGCAAGGGGGATTTGTCAGAAGTCTGATTTTGGGGATGTACTGATTTTTGATAAGAGGTCAGCCCTGGGAAAAACATACCTAGTGTGTACAGCGAATAAAGGTGTATAGGGTTCGGGGGAATACTGATTTTTCCACTGGACTCCGGTACTTAAGCTCATTTTTAAAATTTGTGCTTTGTGTGGTGGGATGTTTTGTTTGTTCCACCCCCAATCTTGTGACCTCTTTACTACTTTTGCAAGGTATACGGATGCTTTGGGGAGGCAGCAGGAGCAGAGGAAGCTGAAGAGCTGGTTGTGTTGTAGAGAATTTCTGCAGGCTTGCATGTTACAGTCACAGGAACTTGCGTTATTGAGTCTAATAAACAAAAGGTCTGAGCAAAGAGCGTGTAAAAATGGTGTAAAAACTGCTGTGGGGCGAAAAGAGAAAATCCCAGGTCTCAGATTCCACCGAAGAAAATCGGTGCCTGTTAGTCTGCTAATTACCCTTATCGTTAATGAGTCCTGCCTTTAATGGTCTGTATTTGCAGCCATCAGCAGGACAACAGTAAAAACTTCAGCAGTTTTCCATGATTTCTAGCATTACCTGTGACATTTCTCCCTTTGGTATCTAATCTAGTTTCTCGTAAAATACCCCTGAAAGCCTCTCTGCTCTATCCTCCCTTTCCAGAGAGAGGATCCCGCGGAGGTGATATCTGCAGTGGAACACATGGCACACGTTAGGCTATTTGCTTCAGCATTTTTGCTTCTTTTCCCCGAGTCAGAAATTTCTTGTTAGCCTGCAGATCTCTGGTTGAAGTGAGGCCAGCCATCCCTCGGAGAGCTGTTTGGGCTGGAAGATCCGTGGTGCTTAGCTTAATAAGAGCTGTACTTCTCGAAGACATCTACTTTAATCTTCTCTTTATGTTTCCCTTATTTTTCAGTGTTTTTTGCTTTGCTATTATTTATTTCTTCTAGAGAAGGAGGGCTTTGTGTTCCTCTTTCCTGTAGGAATGTGCCTATACGTACTCCCTAACTCGTGCAGCAGGATGACATAAAGAAGGAAGGATGCAACTAAAAAATTTACTTTTCCAGAAATTTTTCCTATATCATTTCCTCCTGTTCTTTTCCCTCCTCCACCCTGCTGGTAAGGCTCAGGACCCCTGTTCCTCAGAAATGCCTTTCAATTTCAGACACTTTTCCATAGCTTTCTTAATGAAAGAAGTTTCCTTGGCGAAGGTCTGTACCAGTAGGGTTAACATTTTCCTTCATCTCGGCTGACGTGGAGCAAAATGCTTTCCCCACGCCCGCTGCCTGGGGAGCCTGGGTGCTGCAGAGATGGAGGCTTGTGTCCCATTAATCCCATTAGATTGTATTTTGCCAGAGGTTTTCTCTATCCTAGAAAACTCCTGTCTCCTGAAATACACTGCCGGTTTAAGAAGAGAATAATATATTTACTATAACTGTACTCAGTCTAGGAATTATTTTGCTGTAGAGATTAAATTTTTACATCATTTTGAAGAAAACCATCTCTCTGTCAGTCCCCAGGGGATCTGCTCTGGCTGTTCCGGCAGGAGTGGCTCAGATCTTAGCAGCAATAAGTGGCATCGTTTTTTCTTTCTATTCCTGCAACATAAAAGCAATACACTCCTTTTGTCCCAAAGTTGATGTTTTGGGAGATTCTAAAAAAATTTAAAAATCCTGGTTTTGGTTCTAGGGTACTTGGGTGAGTGTGGCTTACGGATGAGCGATGCTCACAGCGGTTCAGAGCTCTGGTCTGCACGGAGCATCTCATCTTGATGCAGCCCGTTACCATCTCCTGAGCTTACGGAATTCCCTAGGGAGTGGATCCACTTCAAAGATCAAGATTTTTTTTTTTTTCTGGGGGATTAGTGCAGTTTATCGCTACAGATAGGCTGGAGCAGGCATCAGGAGAGACTTTCTGGCAGCTGCACTTCTCCTTTGGTGCCTGCCCAGAATGATGAAGGATTTGGTCTGGGACTGGGGAACAGCTCCGACTCTTTGCTTTTCAGTCCTGTTCTTCAGCGAAATAAGCTCGTGGGATCACACTCTTGCTCTTCCTTGCTTGTTGTGTCTCTGTGTGTAACTTCTGGCCTTTCCGGGCTGATTTCGGGTAGGTTTGGGGAAGGGCTGGCGTTTTCCAAAGCACTAAAGCCACAAGCACGTGCTGGCGAGAGCCAGGGCACGGGGCTGTGCTGGAAACCAGCCCGGGGGGCGGTGTGTGGGGAACGACGGCCTTCGGAGGAGATGTCCCCTTGTGCTCCTGTGTCACCAGGGGCCCTTAATGGCTCCTTTGCAGCTTGACGC